>CM060839.1:65220404-65412904 GCA_030762175.1 Metallyticus violacea | reverse complement strand
ACATTTCCATATAACCCCACAGTTGTATGTTTTTCTCTCTACCCCTATATGGCTGCTTGTAAATGGCATCCTAATAATTTTAAATACCTCTTAACGTTGATTATGCCATTTGTAGCCGTAATGTGTTGTGTGTTTATCAGGAATAGCTCTAGACGACTATTTTGTTTCTTTTAATGCACCTTATTTTAAAATTATGCTCTACCTGGATACTTTGTAAGCCACATCCCCATGGGGTGACATTTATATTATTCATCATATGGAACCTCTCTAGACCATTTGTGATGCAGATTTCGCAGCCCATAACTTCATCTGTACTGAAGTCTGGGATGTAATCAGATACTTTCACATCAGTTATTAGTGACAAGCAGATTTCACTTCGTAGGGCTATAATAAACTGAATACATTAGAAACACTTTAAGCAGTTTTTATACTTCGTATACTCTTACTCTATACATTTGATCCAACCTGACCTAGGTGAAACCTGTAATCAATTTTCCATATATTTATAATGCTCAACTTAATTCTCCTGGGTTGTTATCCACCTTCTTTTGTCCTGCTCAAAGGAATTTGAAACTAAGAATAAAGAATTACATAGGCACAAAACCAATTCTTGAATATATGTTTTGTGTACAGTAAAACTGTTGAAAATGCTTAAGTGCGTAACTGTAATTCCCAGCAACAAAAATGAGGTGTTATCGGTGATGCTTTTCCCTGTGACGCGGAGGTTTTCCTATGATGCTTGCTTACTTTTTGACCTTGCTGACTGTCGCAGTCGTAGCACAGCTATTCCCGGGTGTGTGTTGTATTGTCGTGTCTTAATTGGACAATATACATAAAATGTATTATTCCTCGTGTGTTTGAAATGGCATAGCGTGTCTTTATGTACGATTTATTTGTGTTAACTAAGTGGTGAAAGAATAATAGGACCAATTTTTTGATAATTCTGTTACTTATGTGATTAACACATTAAGTCCCCTTTTCAGAGCAGCGTTTTCAGTTGTTCAACAGAACTGTACCACTTCTCACACTGCGCGAATGAGATCAATTCACAATGTGTTTCTACAGAGTTATTAATGGGGATTTGTGGTCCCCTCGGTTCCCCGAATTAACCTGCGATTACCTCTAGGGTCAATTTAAAAATGTCGTGTACAAGATGAATCCGTACAATATAAAAGCGTCAGAAAATTGACCAGCTTTTTCAAATGGTAGTGGTAACCATACTTGTCTCCTAAACCTAAGATCGCGGGTTCGATCCCGGCCAGACCAATGGATTTTTTCGGGATAAAAATGCTAAGTATGGCTTCCTTCGGAAGGGAAGTAAAGCCATGGGTCTCGTGTCGTACATTTACAGCACGATAAAGAACCTCAAGTCTGACAGAAGAGGCCTCTGAGCAAAATTTGTCGGCCGTTTCACGCAATGATTTGAATGGGACGCCGATGACCTGAGCTGTTAAAAAGCATCCGTAATTAAACGAAATAAAAAAAAATGAATAATTTCCTAAAGAGATATCATAAATGTGTGAAGAATGAAGGCGGGCAGTTTCAACACCTCATTTGATAATGTGATACGTAATGGACCTCTTAGATTGGTTTATATATTGTTGTATGGTAGGTTTGTTTTATCACTAATCATGGGATGCGGCTGGCCGGCGAACCGGCTAACGAGCATCGCACTCGCCCATAGGCAAAACACTCCGGGGGAACACAAAACTGATCGCATGCATTTTTAGGGTTAAAGGGTCATCAAGAAATCACTCCACAGCCATTATATAGCCGAGACCTCACTAGCAAATTGAATTCTGTTGGTATAACTGACCGCACGCCAGACGTATAGGCATTTTGCTCATTCATCTACCAAGGCAAGCGCACACTCCAAAGTTCAACCTTAGCGGATTACCTGCTGAAACCCCCCTTCTGGGGTTCGGATCCCACCAGACCGTCCTTCCTGACTGAGGTTTTTTTTTTTTTTTTCAGATTTTCCTGTCATAAATGGCAAATGCCGAGGAGACACCCTAAATTTAGGGTGTTTCATTCCTTAAATAAAAATACTCCTTTCCCAATATATCATTTCATCTCATGTGTCATCAGTGTACACCGCATGTAGTGCCTCTGTAGTAAAAACGGGCGTTAAACACCATTAAAAAAAATTGGGCTAGTTTTGGGAAATTCTGAGTAAGCGAAAGGAGCTCTTAAATTTTTATACCGTATTTATGCGAAATAAGTTTTTGTCTGTGACTGTTGCCTCAATAAACGTGAGAAAGAAATAGTCTTAAGCTTGAAAACGTTATCACTATGTGTGATTTAAAAATATCTTTTTTTGAGAAATAGGTACATTTATCACATTTTTAAAAACCTTTCTAGCTACTGAAAGATAATTTCAAAATTGTTAATGTTTTTACTTCTAAATACAAAATAAATGTATTAATAAGGTGTTTTGTTTCATTTTGAAACTCCTTAGTACGGTCGCGAACCACAAGTTTAGAACTGCTGATCTAATGATATCCACAGTTTTTTTTTTTTTTTTTTTTTTTTTTTTCCCTTGCAGCTGGATCGCCGACCATCCTTCTATAATTCTTCTGTCCCAATAAGCGTGACTTTTGCGTATTCTAACAGAAACGAAATTTAAAAATCATTTTTGTCAAAGCAGTACAAGGAATGGTTCCTGATAGTTTGTTTAATTTAAATATGATTAGGTACTGTCCGTATATCTTGCATAGCTCATTAATGGGTCTTTTTTTTTTTTTCAAATACTTCATCAATTAATGATGTCTCCGTAGTTAGTAAATAATGTTTTGTGTTTTGTAGCAAATTTGCAAACAGCGATTTCTCTCGGTGGTCATTTCTTCGCTGTTCGACTTCCACACAGTTTTTGGAATGAAAATGTGCTCTAGAAGGCACAACTTGAGTTGGTATGTCGTGACAGATCCTAAACGGAAGCAATCCTAAAGTTAATGAACTACACCGTAATATTTTCAGCAATTTTAGTGAGATTTTAGAAAAGTAATTTGAAAGCGCAGGAAGAAAAATAACAGAATGGCGGTTCTAATTATGTGTTAATAAGTCAGTGTGAAAGGAGAAAAGATTTGTTTTAGAACCTTCATCACGCTTCGCGAGCAAGGAAATCCCAATATCAGCGTTTTTAAGGTTTAGCACTTAGGATTTTCTAAAAACTTGAACTAATCATATGACACAGAACACTGGTTATCTACTTATGAGCTAGTCTAAAGAGACATGATGTGTGCCTAATGACTACGATTTCATGATCGTAGGTTTGGGGCTTGCCGAGTAAACTATTATTATTTTTAATCTTAATATGCTCATATAAAATATATAAAAATATATCAATGAAATCATGTGGTATCTTTTAGAATGAAAAGTTCATTAATCAATGAGGTATTGGTTCTTAAGAAAAACTGAATATCATAATTTTGTGCCGCTGATGCGCGTATTCCTTTAATGCTTAATTCATCTCTTTTCCTTTCTCCTTCTTACTCATGTCAGCATGGTTCACCGAGTAGGACTTGTTTGCGATAATTCCAGACCATCGACTGTTCGGGAAACCGGTGCCTTAGTATTGCTTACCTGATACACAGAAAGAAAATTCAAAAAGGGCGGGTTGTAGAGATGACGTTATCGGCTCTTGCTTATAAAGGTCCGGAGCCTTCTTCACTATATCAAGCTACACTATGTGTAGCAAAAACGGGTCGTTAAACACTATTCATTCATTATTTATTTATTAAATGTTCCAATTTCTAATCTTTTTAGATTAGGAGAGAATGTGTATCTCTAAGGCAATCCTGTCGGTCCTGGTGGTGTAACGGTAACCATACTTGCCTTCTAAACCCAAGATCGCGGGTTCGATCCCGCCAGGATCAATGGATTTTTTTCGGGCTTAAAAATCCTAAATATGGCTTCCTTCGAAAGGGAAGTAAAGTTGTAGGTCCCATGTCGTACATTTACGGCACGAAAAGAACCTCAAGCCTGAAAAAAGAGACCTCTGAGCAAAATTTGTCGGCCATTTCACGCTCTGAATAGAATGGGACGCTGATGACCTGAGATGTTAAAGAGCGTCGGTAAAAAAACCAAATTAAAAAAAAACACCTAAGGCAATCTATTGAATTCGTTGTAGCTAATGGACAGCGTGTAAAATCTTTTATTCTTTGTTTAAGCGGAATATTTTATTACACACTTGTAGCTTAATAATTATTTAATTTATTATTATACAGTAAACGTGGTAGAGCTATATAATTTCAAAATTTCAACGTTTTAAATTTTCAAGGTTCAATGTTTCAATGTTGTAGGATTCAATAATTATTTAATGATGCTTTGTTGAGCTACACTTACATAGTTTGGAGGTTCACAGCTGAATTAATTTTTACCATGACTACTGTTGTGTGGAATTTTATTGTACATATGCATTATATATTAATTTATTATTGCTCAATAAACTGTAAGTCATTCTACTCCTGTATTCCTTAGGTATCTTCCTAAGCCAATATCTTTCACCATACTTTCAGGATTAAAACTTGTCTACGCAACAACGGAATAGAATCGGTCTGTTAATTTATATATCCGTGACCTAGTCCACTTTGAAATGCTATCAGACAGATCGTAAATTGCTGATCTGCAATCTCTGACATTTTTGCAGTGCAGTTTATTAACACTCAGTGTATTTTTATATAATGTATATATGTATGTAAATAATTTTTAATCTTTTACATAAGAATTTTTAATCTTTTAAAGGTTAATTAAAATTATTGTTAAAACAATGCTAAGTAAATTGATTTCAATATTGAGTATAATTTGCTAATTCATAAAAAAATGCATTTGTAAACTTATTTCCTTTCTTGCCCAATAGCTGTTCTTATATAATTAAAAAAAAATAGCATAAGCGATGTTTTCAGAGATATCGCCTTTAATTCTGTAGGAACCAACACATGAATGTTGTCGGCTCTATTCAGGGAACTAAAACTCTGAGCATGTGCCTGATTGTGTAACTGTACGAAAAGCTTAAAATCATCTGAAAATTTCCCACGTGAAGTTGTGAAAATGACCAATTTTCTACAATCATTTGTACGAGTCTCTTTTTAAACCAATATTCGCTATTCTTTCTGCTTTTTCATCTCCTGATTTTCTCACAGCATTGGCTATCGGTTTCGAGTTCAGTGTAATATATTTAAACTTTTAAATTTTAATACAAAGTTGACCGAACCAATTAACACAAAGTAATTCTGAAAATATTGCGCTAATGCCCTACACGGTATTTCTTGAAGCTTCCCGTATAGAGAGAAGTTAGCTGGTGTGCATATAATCTGAAAATATTCAAGAAACCAATGGATAATGTTAAGAACAACTCGGTAACTGTAACGGTATGGTGGCGTTGAAGGTCTGCATATACTTCAGGTTGTTCACGACACTTATTTATTTAGTAACCGTCTTTACGTTTTCACCTGTTTTTATATGCAGAAATGCTGGAAAGGGCCATTTTTTAAAAAAAATAAAAGGCAAAACTCAAAACTTATTTCCTTATTCCATGTATGCTTCGTCTCCAGACTAGTAGGAGCATTTATTTATTTATCATGCACCAAATTACAGAATTTTCTTTTTTAACAGAATAATTACACATAAAAACATTACTTTTAAATATAACAATTAGGAACAGTGGCTTCGGCAATTCCAGAAGGCATTGTCTCCAATAAAATTTAATCCAATTTGATTGGCTCAACTCCCCAGTTCTCGGTTCATCAGCAGCTACCTACTGGAATATCCGGGCTCCGATCCAACCAAAGACAAAACACAACATTAAAAGTAATTTACACATTATTAAGTTATGTTTCTTACAATACTAAACGTCCCTTCTTTTTTAATTAAACCCATTCGGCCAAATTTCTATTCTTAAGATTTGCTTATTCCTTAGGACCTTATACACGCTAACACCCTGGTTATTGGTGTATAAGGATCCTGTTTAACTAATGCTAGATAACTAGCCCCATACCCTCCCCTACTCATTTCATCCTTTCACTATCTGACAATAGTCGGTCCTGGTGGTGTAGTGGTTACCATAGCCTCCTAAACCCAAAACGCGGGTTCGAAACCGGCCAGGACCGATGGATTTTTTTCGGGGTAAAAATCCTAAGTATGGCTTCCTTCGGAAGGGAAGTAAAGCCGTGGGTCTCGTATCGTACATTTACGGCACGATAAAGAACCTCAAGCCTGAAAGAGAGGCCTCTGAGCAAAATTTGTCGGCCGTTTCACGCTCTGAGTTGAATGGGACGCTGATGACCTGAGATGTTAAAGAGCGTCCATAAACAAATAAATAAATTAAAAAAAAACTATCTGACAATACCATTTCTCAGCACCTTTTCTAAGCATTTTACACCCATAATCATTTTTGTCTTACCTTGCCTATGTAATTTCCCAGTTCCTTAATGTTTTCATCTGATTTTAAATTTAAAATTCTTCTACCTCTTATTTTATCTGGTAGCTTTTCCCACTTTCTTAATATGAATTGTTCCCTCCAAAACTTAGTTTGCTTACATTCTACTGTACAATGCCAAGTACTATCTGGTTCTTCACACATAGGACATTTCCCCTTAGTGTATCCATTTTTTAATTCACTTAAATATTTTACTCCTGTTCTAAACCATGCCAACCCATTCCTTCCTACCTTATCACCAATTTCAATATATATTTCTCTTCCCTACACATTTTTAGTGACTCTATAATTTCAGATTCTCCAGCCTAAGAAAACTTAATTTTTAGATTTATAATTATTAGTTGAAACTGAATTTTAGTTAGACATTGTCCATTTTTGTTGTCTATTGTTAGTTATTAAAAAGAATTCATAGGGTTTTTATTGTAAAAGAAGTGTCATTCATTAATTCAGCTGTTTCTAATTAAGTTATATTCAATATGCAGTATAAAATATCATTTATGTCATTATGCTGTTATTTGAAGAAACTATTAATATACTTTTGGCATAGGTTCCAGATCAATAGCAAAATAAATGACAATTTATTTATGTTATACTTTAATATTTTACAAATGCTCAAAAATTAATTTCACATGGCTTAATCCCTTTTGCTTTCTTTGTTAACGTGTAACATATTGTACTCAGATACACAAATTTGTACTTGTTTAATTTGTCTTATATTTGAAACATTATAAAATTACTCAACACAATTCATCAATAAAAATATACAAAATTGCTGTTTGACCTCTTGTTTTGTTTTTCAAAGCTAGAGTTTGCTCCCCAAGTCCATAAACCACGCTACAGCTCCCACGGTGTGCGGTGTTGAGGGAAGAGCACATGCATATGGAAGAGCCGTCCGTATTCCTCCCTTCTCTGGCCGGTGCTTGCTGTTGGTGGTTGTTTCGATCAATACACCGTCACTTTCAGGAGAAGAACTTTCTCCCGCATCTTTGTAGCTCTGTTGATTTGCAGGTTGCTGCTTATTCAATATAGGGTGTTGAATGAAGCCCACGAACAACCCGAGACGGCGTTTTGTGTTTAAATATCTACTAGAAAATTCCTTTCTTTCTTATTCATGCTTAAATCCATAAAAATTTACATATATACTATATGCAAACGTAATATAAAATATCGCACCTTTAAATAGTTAAATCTGAGCATCTCGACTGATCTGTTATTATAATTTTTGTTTACATAAGTCTCAGATAAATGGAGTTTGAACCCAAGAGCCTATAGTTGGTTAATTCGTATGAATCGTGTCATATTTCCGAAACATCTATGACAGCATCTCTGCAATGCTAGCAGCGTTTTTCCTATTCGTGACATGCATAATTTAATTCTGTAGTTCTCAAACATTCCTTGACCGTGGACTCCCTTTAAAGTTCTTGCTGTCGCAAACCCTATGATTTAACTTAAAATTTTATTACCATAAACTAGCATCTGTATGTTTTTAAGTTGTTTATCATTACGAAATTTAAAAACATAAGCAAACAAATAAATTACATTTTTCATTATTTGCATTTTTACTGAAGTGTAGCTTATACAATAATAAGCATAATAATATTATATTAAAACATGCATGCTTAATATTAATAATAGCTGACAATTACTCGTTAGTTTTAATTGCTGAATAAGAGGGGTGATGTATTTCCCTTACAAGAGAAATTTGTATTCTGAGTTCTGATTCTATATTTTCCAAACGGTTTCTATACGTGTGATATACGAATAGATAAATGATTTTTCACCTCACTAAGTTGCTACGGAAGGCATCAATACTTTCTTTGGTAGTCGTGCTGTTGCAAGAGAAACTTTGAGTGTTCAGTCTGGTCTATGTTTTCGCTTTAACTAATTGAAAGTTTCCTCCGGAACAAACAGTCACCTTCAATTTTATTCTAATTGTTTTACCCCAAAAATGCCCATCATAAATTTATATAATCTTTCGTTTTGTGGTAATTCATTTTTAATAACTGTATATTAAAAATAACTGCTGTTAAGGGCACTTTAAGCTTTGTGGATCTCCTGGGAAGGCCTCACGAAACCACAGATGTCCGTGGACCACAATTTGAGAACCGTAGATATAACTCATAGATCGAATATTAAAACATCATCTCTGGATTACGAAACAGGAATGATGCTCGCGATTTTAAGGGTAACGAAAGCGACGAGGCAAAGTAAATGGAAATACACCATGAAAAAAGGGAGTAAGGAGAAGACCGATAAAAAAAAAAAAGAATGTAAGAGAAGGAAAAATGGAATACCAGGACCAAGTAGGAGATAACCATAAAGAAGAGTTAAAGAAATAGAATAGAAGAGAAAGAAAGTGTCAGAAAACACAGCACCAAAGTTTCAGTAATTTATAGGACTTTTTATGAAAACAAAGGCTATGGGTTTGATTATAGACAATGTTATTCATATTTCTCGAAATGAAATGGGAATTAAACGCTAGGGTTTGTATAACAAACATTTTATTATATTTTCACACTATACAGATAGTAGTAAAATTGAATAGTGGGAAAGTTGAGTTGCAGTTACTACTTTCTGGCTATTTTTTTTATAGATTAGTGGAAAAACATAATTTAATATAGTTCAACAAGAAAATTAGAGGATGAAAAACAAGTACCTACTTGAAAACGGTGAATTACAAATTTAAAACAACGAAATAACTACCTATACTTTTATGATTGAGTGCAGGAACCGATTTCCTGTAGCATATGTTTAAACATTTTGATATTGTAAGATTGTATTGTGTTTTTGGTGAATTCAGGACACGCACTAAAACAAAAGAAAATATGATTATTTATGTAATTGCCCTATAGACTAGATTTATTTTAATATTTATTTGAGTCACTTGTTTGTGCATTACATGCATAGCAATTGTTTAGAATGCTGTTTGATGACCTTAAAGAATGAGAAAATGAGTTACTTTAACATATTTGAATTTTAAAGCTGTGCTGTATTAAGTGAAAAGCGAACATTACAGAAATTAGCTCTTGCAAGAACCGTTTGGCACCACAAACTCCATCTACCAGGTGCCCATAGAAACACCAACTACTCAATCTATAACGCTTAAGAAACCAGACATGGTGTCAGATTTTTGGGACAATTCACTCACATCAAATTTAAACCATGACAGGACGCTGCTTGTAGATCACTTGGACACTTGGGTTGCCCATGTTATGGATAAGTTGGAAAAATATTATAGGCTTCGCCTAAATGACATAAAATGAAATTAAGAATAGATGAAATCTCAGAGGAGGCAGATGATTTGTTATGGAATAACAATAGGGAAGTGAGGAAACTCCGAGAAAAATTCAAGAAATCCTGATTTATTCCGCTACACATACCACCCTACAAAATCGCTATTCGAATTTTTTCCACGTGTAGTAATCTATGGCTTTAGCCTGCGTACTAGGCTGTCAAAATATCCTTAATTTAGCAATAAAAATTAAGAAAAATGTAATAGAGTGTTATACTGCACATATAAATAGTGGATATCTATATCCTTTTGCTGGAGGAATAAAGCGCACGGCATCTTGAGAGATATGACGTCAGCGACCATAACAAGATGGCAGTCTCGTTGGAAACACGCAGGAGCGAGAAGGAGCGCGAGCAATTATCCGCTTTTTGGGTAGTAAGGGGGAAAAAACCAACAGATATTCATCGAAGAATGAAGAGGCCATATGGAAATTTATGTATGTTTCTTCAGCAGGTCTTTGAGTCGCACAGAAACTTTAAATGATCGACCACATCTGATCGATCACATATTGCGATTACGCCAGTCAGTAACGCTGCAGTAGAACAAATGATAGAAGATAATCGATGAGATGGCTGTAGAATCGAAGATCAGTCTAGGCTCGGTGCCCTACACTATCCATAACATTCTACAGTACCCCAGAGTCTCCGCTGGGTTGGTATCAAAACAACACACCCCTGAACTGAAATAAAGTCATGAAGTCGAAGGAGATGGTTTCCTAAAGCGTATAGTCACTGGTGATGAATGCCAGAGACCAGGCGAGCCAGCAAAGAAGTGGAGGTATTTACCATCGCCAAAACTAAAGAAAGTTGTACAGCTGTGTCAGCGTGTAAAGTGATGATCAAGCTATTCTAGAACTCACGTGCCCAGAGAACGCAATGTTAACAGCGAGTCATCTTGTAATCTACTTGAGAAGCAATAGAAACCTGGAATCAGGTAGAAATGACGAGGTTTGTTCACTACAAGTGTACTGTTACAGCAGGATAATGCAAGAGCTCACACGGTTCAGGCAACAACACAAAAAATAGCAAATTTTCATTTTGAGGTACCCCACATCTTGCTAATTCACCGGAACCTGGCACTTTCTGATTATCGACGACGAGGTGAGTGGGTGGCTAAGCAGTAGTCACATGCATTTGTTTTTATTCGTGGAATCCAGGGAGTAGTAAAACGCTGGAATACCTGTATTGAACGTGGTGGAGACTATGCTGAAAATTAAAGAACTGTATTCAATCGCTATATATATATATATATAAGTTTTTTTACTCAATTTTATAGTGTTCAGGATGGAAAACAGCTGGTTCTAAGATATTCTATATCTAGATGTACGAGTATAGAAGGGATTTTAAAAGCTGCAAGGTATAGTAGAAGTTTAAAGAAAATGTGAGAGCATGATATTAGTGACGATACGACCAACATTATTAAAATAACACACTTATTCTCATAAATGTTAAAATTGTTAAAAGTAATTGTTACATTCTGTTAATTATTATGCATTTTAATATGATTTACTGCTGAGGTATCACTGATGAAATGAGAAATTTGGAAAGGATTATTTTTAAAGCAAGAAAGTGTTCCAGGCCTAAGTTTAGGGTACCTCCCGGCATTTACCATTTATGAGGACTTACTAAAATTTGAAAAATCCTCAGTCAGGGAGGACGGTCCTGGCGGGAATCGAATTCCAGGCCTTCCACTCGCAAATCCGAGTGGTGGTCTGTTAATTGTGTTTTAATGTTCAGTATATTAAATATTGCAAGCATTCTTTGTTATTTCCTGTTATTGCTGATAAAGTGCAACCAATTATGCTTCTTATGTATACGGAGCAGAACGAAACTAATTTATATTATTTTAATTGTAAATGAAACAAACTTATGTAATTTCATTTGGTCATTTAATTTTTTTTTTGGGGGGGGGACTGAAAAAATTAGTTTCTTCATTATTTGTCATGTTAATGCGTCAGAATTCAAACATTTCAATTATAATAATAGTAGATAAATGACCAAAAATAATGTCCTTTTCTATTTTATCATAACTCGAAGTGTTTTGACGTAAATTTACTGAAAATGTTTATTTAAATTAAAATTTGCGATCATTGAGCTTAATTTTGTTCTTAAGACGCTGATATAAATAAAATAAGCTGTGTTAGTTATGAACTTGTTAACACACGCTGAGCATCTGGCACTACTGCATTCTAAATGTATAAGTTAATTATTTAGACTTGTCACGCATTTGTGAAGAAGTACTTCAGAACTCAGTAGAGGCAGTTTGCAAGGGAGATCAGCCTAACTTCGTTCTGTCCCTCTGTAGTGTTGGTATATGTTTCGAGATTAAATGTTTATTTTTTGATTACTCTAAATTTATAGAGAAAACAGTATTAAACATTTTGCCGTAACGCAGGGTCACTTGCCGAGGAAATTAACGAAAATTTTTGTATGTCCCTGCTATCTGTTATAATCATTGTTTTATTCACTTTAAAAATTGAACGTTCTAGTTCCATTTTTGTATACATATGCATATATGAAACGTCCAAACTTTTTTTTTTTCTGCTAATTTCTTAACCGTATGGCAACCACTATAATGCCGTTAATATTCGACTCTCTCAAGGATATTTCGATGCTATTATTTCACTATTTACATGCAAATTTTATTGGTAAATTTTAGTATGGAAATAATCCACTCTTGCAGAGGTTGTTAGATAATATTAGAAACAAAAGCAGTTAGTTTGTTCAATGAACTTAATTAAAATAATTTCAGCTCCTTATGTTTTTAATTATTTAAAAAATTCTCATATATTAAAGCTTTATTTATCATGTGTGTATAAATATTTAATTCAGAACTACAAGTATATTATAATATTCTGGACAAGCTGGACGAGAGATGAGCTTTGATACTTCCTTACCTTTTATTATATTTCAGCATTTTGGTATTAACTCATGATATCAATTAAATCGAATAATTTTATATATTTTAAATTTTTGTTTCATTTAAATTCCTGCCTTCTATTTTAGCGAGATATGATCAACATTTGAGGTAAAACGAGTACATTTTTATCTTAATTCTATTTATTAATGTCAGCAATTTCACATTCTTAATTTCTTAAATCATGAGGCCATGGTGAGCGATCCTGGAACGTATATTTAATCAAGGCACGGGGGATAGGTTTTTTGTGAACCACCCTGTATTAACCTATGCTTATTGTTAAATGCAGCATTTATGTTAATTTCCTCCAAAGTTTTCATATGTCTGTATTTATTATGAACATTGAAAATTTATTATTTGTTTAAATTCTGGTTTACAATTTACACAAGATAGGATCAACAGATTTCTTTTTTAATTCAAACTAGCTTGTACTGCATTTTAATCAACATTTAATGTCAATGAATGCCTTTTTAAAGATAAAACCATTGTTATTGTATAGCTAGAGCAACATACATCTGAGTTTCAGTGCCTTTATATAGACGCCAGTGACGTGGCACCTGGATATCAGCACTTTAATGCACACCTTCTGTTAGTGTCCATTTCGAGTATTCATTACCCTGCCGCCTGGGTATAATAAGAACAATAAAGGGCGAGGGCGGACTGAGGGCAGTTCGGGGCCAGCGGGAGGGCTCTTTATGGTGGGCTTACTGTACCATGAAGAAAAGGGGAGGGGGTCCTTTGGCTTCACCACCCGCACAACACAGCTGGTCGTGATGGCTACGGTTTCGGAATTTCAAGTAACTCACCATTACATATAAGTACAGACCGAGCCGAAATTCTTAGTATTTCTTTAGTTTCGAAGAAGCTTGTGAAGATGTAAGTTTAACAAAACAAATGTACAAACCATCGCTAGCTTATTTAAGAGTATCAAACAAAAGTAGAAATTGTGCGAAAAAGCGTCTTCCACAAAGGTGAACAGTAACGAAAATAATCAAGGTATCTGATGTTTACGCCAAACGTTTAGAAATAACGTCCTGTAATTGCCTTTGAGAAATCTTCATGAACCCTTTAAATCCAGAGCAAAATATTTATGCATGAGAATCATTGATGTATTGAAACGGAGATGGTAATTTGTGGATGTAGTTATGACTTTTTCATATCATTCGTCGCTATTATATAATTACAAAAACATTTTTATAGATATTGCCACATTGAAAAGGAAGTAACGTAAGAAAGATTTTCACTTAGTTACGCTGTTCAAATAATTTATTCGTTTAATGTCCTGTTTCATTTTAAATGATAAAGGTGAAATGACTAAATAATTTCGGTGGAATAATAAGGTAAAATGGTCAGTCATTTAATTACTATATTTCTGAAAATAAGCTATACACAAACAAGAAAAAATTTATGACAAAATTAGGTAACATTTTCTCAAAAATAGGAAAATAACATATGATACTTTATAATGAATATAAAATACAACTCAAATAGGACACGCTTGCATACTGCTGAAACAATTAATGCCACCTTTTTCCATTACCGAGAATTAAATAATTTGGAAACTACTGTTCTAAATGTTTGAGCCGTAATTGTGATATCTGTCCCATTTATAACACCAGAAATAATTAACATTTATGAAGCACATAAAAACTTGTGCCAGTGACATACATGTTGAAGTTTTAAAGCAAACAACTGAGGCCAGTGATTCAGAATATACGGATCAAATGACCCGTCTAATCTATAGTCTACATTATCTATGTACACCGCCACGGGTGGCCGAGGTCGTTAAGGCACGGACTCGTGAGCGGGAGGTCTGCGGTTCGAATCCCGCCAGGACCATCCTCCCTGACTGGGTTTTTTTCCAGGTTTTCCTCAGTCTTCACAACTGGCAAATGCCGGGGAGATACCTAAACTTAGGCCTGGAACGCTTCCTTCCTTAAAAAAAAATATCCTTTCCCAATTTATCATTTCATTTCATGTATCACCAGTGTCCACCGCCTGTGGTGCCTCAGTAGTGAAAACGGGCGTTAAACACTACTCAAAAAAAAAAAAAAATCTATGTACTAAGCACTTGGTTGTATAGGACTATACCTAAACATGCTCCCCATTTGCAATTGAACAGTATACACAATAAAACACTAATTATTTAAGTAGTAGTTTAAGAAGTTTTTTTTTTTTTTTTCATAATTATTGTAGAATCTTTCAAGAGTAAGCAGAAAGCTGAGGGAAAACCTGGAAAATAAGTCATTATAACAGAGATTAGAGTTCGGCTGAGAGGAGCTAAAATCCCACTTGCTGTGATCAAGTACTGCGGTAGGAACAAGCTAAACATGTATTCAATGTATTCTCGAACAAACGAACACACTGTATAGTATAGTATATATGGCGCCAACCCCCGATGTTAGGCAGATGGCATGTCACTCGTAGGTGCAAGGTAAAGCCGATGTAGCAATAAATCACCGTGAAGGGCTGATAAAGGTATGGTACCAGGAAGAAGCAAAGAAAGAGATGTTAACGGGCGGGCCAGGTGACGAATGGCCTGATACACATGGACTGACTCCAACATCCAGCGTCCATGCTGCCGATAGTTATGCCAAACAAAATTCAAGTCGCTTAAGGTTGATGAAAACACTATTAAATATCAGTTACATCCTATTCTGGGACATGTATTACTACACTTTCTCTCATTTCGAATATTTAACGCATATCTAGGGCTTTGAAGATATTTGAATTACTAATAAACTATTAACGTTATAACCAATTCCTATTACAACAGCTACGTATCAAATGCTGAAAGTCTAACTAGATTCTCTGCAAGACACTTTTCTTGACGAATACTTAAGCCAATTTATGCAACTTTTTTTTTAAAGGCTTTATGTAATATTAAAAAAATGTTGTTTTCATTTTTGCATTTCACGAGATTTAACCGATAGTACATGTTATATTACTAGCGATTTTGTTTTAAATTTATTTCAAATCTTTTGCTGTCCTTTTTTTTTTTGAGTAGTGTTTAACGCCCGTTTTTACTACTGAGGCACCACAGGCGTTGAACACTGATGATACATGAGATGAAATGATAAATTATGAAAGGATATTTTTTTAAAGGAAGGAAGCGTTCCAGACCTAAGTTTAGGGTACTTCCCGGCATTTGTCAGTTATGAGGACTGAGGAAAACTGAAAAAAAAAAATCAGTCAGGGAGGCATGTCCTGGTGCGATTCGAACCCCAGACCTTACTACCTCGGCCACCCATGGCGGTCTTATTTTGTCTTGAAATCTCATTTTTCATACATGGTGACTAAACTTTTTTCTAACTGCGTCTGCAGGGGCTCATATCATAAAAGTGCTGAATTCTTATTATGCTTTATTTATCTGTGGATATTTTTTCTTCTTATTGAGGAAATATTTTGAGTACTTTTGCCATTATCAAAATGATAGAAATAACTGACGAAATTGGATCTTAAACCTCTTTTAATAACATAAATAATTTAATAAACATGTTGGAATGTAGGACGAGTTAGATAAACAACAAAGTGTAAATATCAAATAGATTTTAGGTATATTTAACTTAACTGATAGACTTCATAATTTGACAAATAATTGATTTACACATGTACAGAGAATAATATACAGAGAAAATATTATTGAATTACAAAACAAAAGAAAAGAGGGGCATTGGCCATCCACTTGCTAAATGGCAAGAGAGTCCCTTGATATGGAAACTGCCTAACGCCTATGGAAAGGAAGAAGAATTTACTATCAGTTTATAAAATGTTCTGTTCCTAATTGCCAAATATGCGGAACATTCTGTTTCAACCTGCAATTACAATAAGAAGTTAAGGGACACACACACACACACACACACACACGCACGCACGCACACACACGCACACACACACACACACACACACACACACATATATATATATATATATATATATATATATATATATATATATAGAGGGGTAATTTTTGCTCCTTGTTTTTGTAAAATAATTTTTATAGAGTGCCGCATGCAACTATTGTTTTACTTTGTTGTGGCCGGAACAGCTAAGCTACAGTCTAAAGATTTCGTAAAAAGGTGGTCCTGAAAGGTCTCGGTCCATAGGGGGGGCATGTAATTACCGAGACTTTTTTATGTTGGTACATCTGCCTTAAGCATTAATTTGAAATATCAAGTCATCGTTTCACATAGACTGTTTAATACAGTTTTCCCTGGAACATCAGCGCTTATAATCTGAATAGTTCTGTTATGGTGCCGTATATATTAGAACCACATTGCCTCAAGACAAAATTAAAATAGTTGCAACGTACTTGTTACAGTATAAATTCAATAAACAGTAAAATATTTACCTAAATATCTGTAAAATTTGTGTTCAAGCAGATATACTCCCACTTATCAACGTATGTCAATGGAGCAGGACGAAACCATAGGCTTGCCCTTTGAGGTTGAAAGATGTGACTCCCACACAGGTCGATGTCCTCGGTGGGCTAGCGGTTAAATTCTCGCGAAGATTTGGTTCACACAGCCAAAGTTTCTATCCTTTTAAGAAAGTCCATGACTTTGGAAGGCGAACCTTTTTCTATTGTTGTGACATTTATGACTGCGTTTTAAATATGCTCCAAACCCTTCAGTGGAAGTAGAACGTCCTTTTTCCACGATGAAAAATGTTGGCTGACTAAAACATTTGATACCTTACTGCCACGGGTGGCCCAGGTCGTTAAGGCCCGGACTCGTGAGCGGGAGGTCTGGGGTTCGAATCCCACCAAGACCGTCCTCCCTGACTGAGGTTTTTCCAGGTTTTCTTCAGTCCTCATAAATGGCAAATGTCGGGGAGGTACCTTAAACTTAGGCCTGGAACGTTTCTTTAAAAAAAAAAAAATCTTTCACAATATATCATTTCATGTATCACCAGTGTCCACGTAAAAACCGGAATTAAACACTATTAAAAATCCTCTATCGGAATTATATCCTTAACTTTCGTACACATATCTCAGAGAGTTACTTCCACAGGCCGTTCAACTTCGATGATCTCTCTACCTAACTTAAACTCTTTGATCCAAAATTTGACTCGATAATATTAAGTTGCAGATTCACCACAAAAGACAGCCATGCATTCAAGGATCTCCTTCGACATTTCCTTCTTTAGTGAGCAATTTTATCACCGAACGGTGCTCCAAATCAAGCAGTTTCTTACTAGAAGATTCTCTAGAATTCTGCCTCTTCCAACGCCTGACTTGCACTGAGCTGAGACTGTACATGCATATCCTTGAAACATGTCACACCTTACACAGACTTGTTTCATAGTGCTTACAGCTTTCTTTCATACTCAGGTATTAATTATTGAGCACCTCTCCTATGGCTTTGAGCGACTGGAAATATTTGCTAATTTCAAGTGCTGTAGGATTTTGTATTTCATGCTAAAACTTCGGAGCTGATATTATATAGAAAACAGTCCGTACAAATATTGTTATAGTTTTATATCTATAAAAATATTTGATTTAAATTACTTATTCCCATGCAACATTCAGTCACTTGAAAACTTAAGGTTCTCATTGGGTAGTTCCCTAGAATTCAAGATTCATATTCTAACATAACATAGCTCTTTATGATCACATATTATTCAGTTTCCAGGTAAATATTTTTGTGAAAACCCGGTTTTTAGATACCTTTCAGAAGTTCACTTTCTATCATTTTGGGAGCTTGAACATGAATAGAAATTTAAAGGTTTTCATTGCCCCTTATTTTTACAGAAAAAGAGTTTATCTATAATATTACTTTACAGGTTGCCCTAGAATGCACCATATTTCTAAAACAAAAAAGTTTAGTTTAGTTTGTAAGTACATAAACATTAGAAAGTTTGAATGTGAAAAGGAATTTATTGGCCAAAAATAATCAAAATACTTATCTCCCCCTTATATTTTTCAATCGCAAATATTTCTAATATAATACCATAATACCATACTATACCTAATGGCAAAAATTCGCTGCCTCAGAGGGTTGTGGTAACTTTTTTGCCTCAAGCTCATGGGCAAAGCGTCCATTAAGGCTGCAAGGCTGATCCTATCCAAAATTAGCGAGTTGCTATAATGTGTTATTTTTTATTGACGAATTGAAATGGTCTTATTTAAACTAAAGCACTGTCTGTGACAGCCCATCACCAATAATACAGTTGAAGGCTAGGTCTGTCTTGCGCAAGACAGACCTAGATTTATCACGTTTATATCAGAGAGAGTTGAAAGGAACTTATGGATGTTTCGATACTGTGTAGGCTGACCTCAGCCCAGTTGATTATGTCTGCCCTCATCTGAGATTTTGTAGAACTTTTAACCTAACAAACGGATTGTGGTAATATGGAAGGGTGTAATTGTTTTATTTTAACAGTAAATGTCATTTACTATGACATTATTTTTACAACTTATTCTTAATCTCCCTTAATCGTATTTTAGTTTACGCGGGACCGCCGACCATACAATAAGTTGGCAATTTTTAATTTTTCCCGTTGTTTCTTCGTAATTGTCAAATGCAGACGAACGGCGTGGTATCTTCGATTTTAGAGAAGGAAGTGAAAAGTTCAGCGAAGCACCAAGAATTCATGTCAAGAGTGACTGATGTATATGCACAGAAAAGGAGCGAAGGATTGAACTTATATATATATTTGAACATTGCATGTAGTTTAATTTAATTATCGCTCACATTATAGTCACATAGCTCTAATTTTGAACATGAAACGTGTTATTAGAAAGTTACAGTGTCATTAGCAGTATATTTATCATATATTTCATTAATTTCGACATCATTTATTAGGCTCCCTTTTACCAAAGATTCGACCAAAAGGATCGAAGGAAACATCGTATTTACGCGAATATAATGCGCACTTTTATTCTTTGCCAAAACGTGGTATTCAAAATTGTGGCGCGCAATAGACTCCAGTGCAAATTCCTTCCGTAGTTCGCCAGTAATTTCATTCAAATTTATCATTTATTATGTCAAAATACATTGCTCCAATTCTCGACTTCATTACATTTATTGTTGACCTATTATTACATAAAGTGTTTGAGTAGTAGGTTGTTACAGGTCGATCCTAGTGGTTTAGTGGTCTACTGGACTACTTTCCCCTTAGACCCAAGATCGCGGGTTCAATCCTGGCCAAGGTCGATGGATTTTTTCGGACGTAAAAGTCATTAAGTATGACTTCCTTCGGCAGGGAAGTAAAGCGTGGGTCCCATGTTGTAGATTTACGGCACGAAAAAGAACCTGAAGCCTGAAAGAAGAGATCTCTATCGGCCGTTTCACGCTCTGAATTGAATGGGACGCCGATGACCAGAGATGTTAAAGAGCCTTCGTAAATAAACCAAATGAATAATAGGTAGTCACGAAATGGAGGGAAAACCGAGAAGAACATCTTATGGTATTATTTTCAAGTATAAAGTAATTTTATGCTAAAAAAAAAAGTTAACAGAAATGCAGAAAGAGAGTTTAATGTAACTGAGAGCAACGTTTGCTTGTGGCGGCAACAGAAATTGGCATTATTTGCAACTAAAGCTAGTAGGAAGACATTCACCCGTCCTCGCTAAGGAAGACATCCTGACATTGAAGAGAAAGTTTTGAAATTCGTACATGAAAGAACGAAGACCGGGCAACCTGTGACTAGTGCCACTATAAATGAACCTTTTTCTTCTTAAACCTACACCAACTGTCCTGGCAACAGCACTAGTGATCGATTTTAAGCTCCAAGATACGACAATCTTCAGTTATAAATTCTGTGTCCTGATCATTTTGAGGAGCGGACAACGCAGTAAAACAATGTTCCAATTTTTTTTTTAATGATTTTAAGTTTAAAATTTGGGTGCGCATTACATTCAGTGGCCCATTAGATTCGCATAAATCGGTAAATATAAAGCAACATTTACACTTTTTCTTATTTTTTCTTACAATTTCTGCTTCATTCCATAATCTTGCCTCCGTTGTCATTATCATTTCTTTGGATAACCTACATAAACAGAAGAAAATAACATAAATGAATGAGTGCGAAAAGTATACAGATTTCTGAATTATTGTGCAATCGGCGATTCACCAAAGAAGTAGGGTGTGCTTGTATCTCTGCCGTGATACTTCATATTTGTGTTTCTATTAGAGTAAAACGCGATCTTGCATGAATCTCTCAAAATAGTCATTTAGCAAAGAGGGTGCACTGATTTATGTACTGGTTGCGAATTAAGCCTGTAGAAACATTAAGAAACTTCTAACCGGTTCCAAAAATTAGAAAAAAGTCCTTACTATAGATGGCGGTTGGGTGACTGCTCAAAGTTCAACCAACACATAGAGCTGGAAGGATTCTGCCAGTTTGGTATGATAAGACGTCTGTCGTAAGAGGCGCTCAATCGATAATTTCCTCGTTCGCCTTAATATAATGGGGAAGAAAGAGAAAGAGCGACAAAGAAAGCAAAAGAGAAGAAAGGATAACAAAAAAGTAAACAGCACACATACAAAAAGTGTGAGAAGAAACGAAAAACAACAAACTAGATTTCCAAGGTAGCTTTCCTTATGCGGGAAAGAATAGACGAAAGAAACGAGACAAAGATATATATAATAGGAAGGAGAATAAAAGAAACAGAGAAACTGAATGAAGTGAGAGAGCAAGAAAGAGAAGACACAAAGAGGTTTTCGCACGAAAATTGAATTTGGAAATTGGGCCTCGGAACACTCCACTCACAGCCCACCCTTCCCCCCACCCTTTGCTCTCGTCTGATGTAGCTATACCCACTATTCTTTTCCATTTTCCAACCACTTTATGCTTTTATATAATATTTTCTTTCTGTCCGGTAGCAAGAGACAGAGAAAGCGAGAGAGATTGTAAAGTGCTGGGCGCACGTAATTGCATATCGGGACCATGTTTCCCTTGAAATTAATCAAATCAACGTAGAATAAATGGCGTGGAAGTATTATTTCTCTTTGCCAACCCCACGCAAAGTGGCAATAAAGCCTAAGTAAGGTTCGCTTGTGTCACCTTGTTGCCAAGAATTATATTTTTTCCTTCTCCATTCTTTAAACGAATCAGAGCGGAAAGATAAAAGCAGTCCAGGGTCCTGTATTATTTTTATGGTGTTGCTAATCTAAATTAAGAAAGCTTGGTGGTTTACAGAAAAATAACTTGATGAAGAATGTCTTCATAAACTTCTTGTGCTTATTGTTATATTCTTTATTTCAAGTAATTTGTGTTAGTTAATCAAAATAAATGTAAAGCTTATGTTAATAATGAAGTTCATACCAAGGTTGTGGTGCTTACAGTATAATAATATCCGAAATTGCATAATGGAAAGCCATTATATTATTGGACTTGATCTAGAATATGTATTTTTCTCTATGTGAATTAATTGACGCCCGATATATTCGAAGAGCAGGAAGTCTATTGTAACAAAACACCTAAACTTTTTCACTATTTTAGTGTAGTGAAATTTCTAAAATTTTTCTCTCTTAGTTAGGAAATAAAGAAAAACGATGAACTGTCAATAAGTTATATCATTGCTGATATAACTTATCCATCTGTGTTATATCATTGCTGGAAAACTTGCACAGATGACTTGGGTAGAAACAGACACAGTTACATCTAAGGCTGCAATAAGCGCTGGTGCAGAAAAAGGACAAAGTAGTCTACCGAGTCTACCGTAAAAGTGAGTGATTTGAGGCTACATTGCTTGACTTAATTCCTTACAAATGAAGAGAAATCCAAGGGAAGATTATTAATGTATATGTCACCTTTTACCCACCAAGCAATTTAAACAGGGCCGGGAGTTCATTCAAGATGACCTCCTTAGAAAGATCTCGTGAAAGCGTCCATAAGAAATAATCAAAACGTGGAAGTTATGATTATGCAAAACGATCTGTTAAGAATAATGTAATCGTGAATTGACATTTTAACTGGCACGGTTTTATACGTGTCATGCCTACTTAATGATGTCAAAGGCGAGTACCCGATAGGTAATACTGACACCAGAGTAGAAAGCATATTTCCAGGAATTCAGTTAGAAGAAATTGTACCTACTCCGAGGAAATCCTGATGATCTTTTCTCAAAGATTATCACTGGAGATGAAGCGTGGTTCATCATCAGAAACCGCACAAGAGTTTATGAGCACATAAGGCTTCCTCCATCCTCAAGAAATTCTATCTGCGTTAGTCAGCCAAGCATTTTTTTTTTTTTTTTTTTTTTTTTTTTTTGCAATATAGATACGAAGGTAGGTCCACTAGTTTCCGGCCACGCCAATAAGGATTATCGCCCTCGCAAAATCCTTATCTGGTGTCATACCTTATCAGTTAAGTAAATAATTGTAGCTGTAACTTCCGCTCAACTATGTTCAGTTATTCAGATGAAGTTGCATAAAGAATGTTATGTGTAGAAAAATGTGACATGTTCAAAATGCAGATTCGAGCTGAGTTCTTTACAAAGGAAGGACTTACTCCAAATGAAATTAAACAGCGATTGAACGGTGTATATGGGGAAACATCCACCTCACATTCTACCGTAAAAGAATGGGCCAAACTTTTTCGAATGGGTCGAGAAGGCATTGAAGGCGAAGAGCGTGCAGGTCGGCCCTTGGAGATGCTCACTCCTGTAAACATCGCTCTTGTGGAAAGAGAAATTGCAAGACCGGCGGCTCAAAGTTACAGAAATAACAGCAAGGCTAGGCCTTTCTAAAACAGCAGTCTTCGAATTGTTCATGAAGATTTAAAATGAATAAGGGTAGTACAAGATCGGTGCCTAGACTTCTTTCCTCAGTCCGAAAGCAGTAACGAGTCATCTGTTGTCAGACATTTTTGGAGCTCTGCGGTGGTAACGAGAGAGAAGTTCTGCAAACCATTTTTACAGGAGATGAAATTGGTCCTCTACTATGATTCCTTGTCCAAAAGAGAATCAAGGGAGTGGCGTAAACCTGGCGAAGCACCGCCTCTAAAGGCTAAGGTCACTCAGTCAGCCAAGAATATCATAGGCATAATATTTTGGGACTGTGAAAGAATACTCTTCATTGACTTCAAGGAGAGAAACACCACAGTAAATGGGGAGTACTATGCTGGCATACTGCGCAGACCACGTGCTTTCATCAAAGAGAAAAGGCGAGGAAAGCTGAGTGGTGGTGCGCGCCATCTTCACAACAACGCGCCTGTGCACACAGTTCTTGTTGCAAAGGAAGCTATGAAGAAATGTAGCTTCAAGGAGATCGACAATCCATCCTAAAGTCCAGATCTAGATGCCAGTGACTATTCCCTCTTCTTAAAACTCAAGAAGGACCTTCGAGGAAGAAAATTTAAGTGTGACAAAGAAGTAATGGATTCTGTTTATGTCCATTTTGCAGACAAGACTTCTATTTTTTTGGGGGGGGGAGGGATTGAAATGTTAATTCATATATGTGAGAAGTGTATTGCAATAAAGGGTAACTATACTGAAAAGTGAAATATAGTTTTTATCTTTATCATACCTAGAAAATGGTTAGGCCAGAAACTTATGGTTCTACCCTCGAGGATTCTGCTTTTGAAATTTATGCCAAATAAGTTCACCGTGACTAGAGTAACCTAATGTTTTCAGTGAAGTAATTACATTCGGCGCTGGAAACTAACAACGGACGTATTGATGCTTCACGATAATGCACTTTGTAACAAATCCCAAAAGCAAAAGCTAATCAAGAAATGTGAATATTTGGAGTTTAATCGTCTACTTTATATTCCAACCAATGACTTTTTATTTTTCCTTCAGAAACCTAAAGATATTTATTTTTGGACTGAGATGTTCAAACAATCATGTCGTGTTAATGGACTGGTTGGAGGATCAAGATCCGAAGAATTTAAGTCACCGGAGGTGAAGTGGACGAAGTGTTTGCAAGTCAGTTGAGACTACAGGTGAGTTCCACCAACAGGTAGCATATGGAACCCTGGTCTAATTTATTATAAAATATACTGCGCAATGCTTGTATTCTTCATTCCTGGTTTTAATAACACTGATTGTTTTGTGTGCGTTTTCATTATCGCGGTGGAAGAGCATTCAAAGTCAGACATAAAGTTGTTATAGAGCTTAATAATGCAAACAAAATGTTTCAATTTCTTTTCGTCTACCTTTTGAAGTTTTTGTTAGAAAATAAAACACTTTACCTTCAAATCTCTGATTATTCTACTTAATTTGATGTATGGTTAACTTGAAAATTTAGAGTACACTAATTGCAGATAGGTACGTTTGTAAAACTCTACTGTGAAATTGTTAAAACCTACTTACTTTTAAAATCAGTGGCAACAACAATAAACAGTATGGAACTCTAATTTTGTGAACGCAATTAATGATTCACATACCTCTTTTCAGGCGAAACGCTTCGATTTAAATATAGCAAAGGACTTAGTTTGTTCTCTCCATTATTATTATTATTATTATTATTATTATTATTATTATCGGAATATATGAATTACTGGACATTAACATATTACATCGCATGAAATATCGCACAGAAATTAACTTTTTTCCTTCATTCAAAACGTCAACATATAAAGTGGTATTAGAAACTTTAAATTTATTTTGATAGCATGGTAAAATTATGGAACTGAGTCCTCTTCCTGTAGAATTTGATCACTACGCCGAGTTAGGGAAATCTACCATAATCATGTGATAGTGTGTGGAATTCTTACACAGTGAATCACTAAATGATTTACTGCAGACACAGAAATGATGTTCAAAAGTGTACAGGACATCACATTAATAGTCCGAGACGCATAGCAGCCAATTGAGAGATCATTTTGGCGAAAGGGAAACAGCTAAGCTTTGCAACATAATCTCGTTCTACTTCCTCTATCCTCGACCACGTTTAAAAATGATTTTCATATTCGGCGATGTATATAAAAGTACTGCACAGTACAGTTCACAATACAGAATGATTCATACTTTTAAAATTATTTCTAAAATTTGCGTTCATTACACGCCGAGATAACACAGAGTTTATCGTTTTATCCCAAATTCTTGTGCTTTAAGAATAAGACCCAGAGTGCAAATAGTTGTTTAATTATAATATATATATATATATATATATATATATATATGTATGTTTTATTCCTCCTGTTAAATCATATAATGTACAAAGTACAATGATATAGGACATGTCAATAGTTTGAAAGAAAACTGAAGTAAAAAGAAAGGAAAATGTACACACAAGGTTAAATATATACAAACTTAGCTATAGAATGATACCTTATATCTGTCAAACTTTTCATAAAATCTTCGAATTCACACAACATTCAAAACATACAAGGCTAGTAATAATACTCAAGGTAGTCACATATTATGCCAATGAATAAAATAAATCTATAAAAACCTATTCAGACACCCTAATTAAAATGATTTTTCAAAAGCAAAATATATGGACTAACTTCAACAATTTTATAAATGTAGTTAACTATTTTGATAAAATAAAGTTTATTTCATACAGTGTAAGTACCATCATTATTATTTAGAAACTCATTTAATGAGTAGAAACAGTGATCCAAATAAATATGCCAGTATTTCCGTTTTAATTAAGGTTAACTTTTCAATTGCTTTAATTTGGAGTGGCAATTTGTTGTATAATTCGATGGACATTTGAGTTGCACTATTTTGATATGTTTTGGAGTTGGTCCTCAATATATATATGGAAAATAATGTAACAACATTAACAATGTAACTAAATTAACAAAACTAGAAAAGCAGAAAAGTATAAAACACTAAGAAAAAGTCGAATATTAGTAATCACTATATTTCGTACTGCTTGAGCTCTTCTATGTCAAGAAGAAGTTCTTAATTTGAATTTGCCTTTGCGTGTTTTACTTTTGACTTCTTTACTGTTTATTTATTATTCTTTTAATTTTATCTCTTACTCTCTCTGTGTTTTCTAATACACTTTTTGTTATTATTAAGCTTTGTTATTTAGTACATCCCATCTATGACATCTATAAAGGTAATGTTAATGTCACTTGTCTTCTTGCCATAGAAGAACTCTTGCAGTTCGACATATAGCGATTACAATTCTGTGACGGTTTCTTAGTGTTTTATCCTTTTCTGCTTTACTTCTTATATATTGTAGGAACTTACTTTCACAGTCACAATAGAAAACGTATAGTTTCTGCATAGTTATTATAATCGGGCGTTACGCTTGGAATACAGTGCAATTGAAATTTTACTACTGTCAGTATTGATTCAGAAGATCGAAAAAGTGTACAGGGCAAAAGCAAAATGAAAAATGACTCTTTACTGCAGTGCTCACTTTCTGACTCTTATGTCGCGTTATATACAGTAGGAACAACTAGGATCGAGTTCTGAGTGTGCATGTGACGAAATTGTGTGTACTACCTCTAGTCTCCATCAGATGGCTCTGCATAAGCAAAAGTTGGCATAATTGAGTACAAGCCGAGAAAATTTATTAAAAGTTTTTTTTTAATAAATTAAAAATATATATCGGACATACCTGATAATAATTATTGCTAATTGTAAGCATTCCGAAATATTTATTTACTATTGATGGTAAAGTTCAAGTTAACAGGATGGTTCGCGATTATGCTGGCACTGCCCGCACGTGTTAATTAATGCCAGCTCATAATATTTTGGCTACATAGACTACGGCTATATTCCAAAATTTAATGCTGAATAATTCTGATTAAGTGATCCCAAAAGTTCCAAGATTTTCACTACTAAAAATCTTTAAAAATACAGTGAAAAGTGTTCCCCCAAATAATTAATACTGATGCTAAAGCTCTTAATACCAAAAGCGGGCGCCTTGTTTCTTCGTCGTCGTCATCATCATCATCATCATCATCATCATCATCATTTATTATTATTATTATTATTATTATTATTATTACTACTTCTACTACTACTACTACTGCTACTACTACTACTACTACTACTACTACTACTACTACTACTACTACTACTACTACTACTACTACTACTTAGGGTTATGTTATGCAGTTCTTGTGTGATAAAAATCTGCCAAGAAAATGAGTAGAAAATTTATCAACACGAGGTGAAACAATAAAGTGAAAATTGCTCTTGGATAATGGTTAATTTTATATATTAATTTTGCAGGACATCATTCACCTCTCTTTAGATTAGCCTTCTCTCCTTTCCCCACTTCGATTATCGAGTAATAAGTTTCATATTGTAAAAACTGCTGTAAAGCTCAGAAAACAAATGTAGGATTTTCAGAGATCAGTCCTTTAGTGTAGTTATAAAACGAAACTATGCTCACCAGCTCCTTAACCTAACTTTTTTATCTCCCGGTATGGTTCAGCGTTACATTTTCTTAGTTAAACATAAAGTACGGATCTAGCCGAAAAGTAACGATGATAACGATAATAATAATTATAATTATAATAACAATTAAGATGCATAAAATGCTTGACTCATTCAGAAACCACCATAAAACAAACGAGCAAAACCGAAATTTACCTAAATAATGTCATGTTCTATATAATTTTCTTCAATTTCAGTGACCAATACTGTCTCTTTTGAAAATAAAAAATAAATTTTAATTAGTGAATTTGTTTTTTCCACTTTTAACAGCTGTTCGTTAAGCACATATGTTAGCTGCTGCGATAGCAGCGACATCAGGTGGATTCATTTGAAGGTATACCCAAGTATACTGTATTTAGGAGCAAGAACACCAAAGGTGCTAACACAAGTTGTCCTTACTGTATACACTGTGTCTGCGTTAGAAACATTTGAAAAATTGACAATCGTACTCCTTCATTCAATGCAGCAATGATGATGTTAAAGAGATGGAAACCTGTATTTCCGCCAGGAAAGCATAAATATAATTACCGCGAATCTAGAAACTAGAAAGAACATATAGTTTCAATATGATGAATTGGTCATTATTTCTTCGGATGAAGCCTTGCCGAATGCTACCGGAAGCGTTTTTTAAAACGTACTTTGAATTACAACATGTTCCTCCTGTGTGATTCAATCCCCTTGACATTTCGCGAGAGCCAATCACTTACGCGTGTCATTGCCAAATCTCTTTTCATTTCAATAGCAAGCTGTAATAGTATATTAAACGATATCCCTTAATTTCATTTAAAATGTTGAGATATACACAAACAGTTAAATTATACAACAAAAAACACATATTAACGAATTCTTTAATACTCAACAACTAACGGCTTGGCATTTAGAAAAAGTGAGATGTTTGGAGTTTTCTTCGTCTGATAGAAACTTCAGAAGTAATTTGGGTAAAGTGCAATTTTTTAATTGTAACACATTGTCCTTGATTCTTTTTTGTTATACATAGGTTATTTACTTCATTATAATAAACTAAAAATGAGAAATCTCTCCATTAAAATAACAATTACTAATTTCTTAATATTATGGCAAACAAATTTAATTGCACTACTAATAACTGACAATGTTATATAGCATGCTTTGTTAAATTCCGTGTGAGTTTCAGGAAAAAGAATGAAAACAGGTCATGCATAGCTATTGTTACACCATAACATGTTTCTTTCTCAATAACTTTAAATGCCAATGTCTACAAATGAATGTAGTGGTTTTGTGATATTACTTCACATATATATTAAACATATGATTACAAAACTAAAAAGAGGCATAGAAAACCTACCAAATTTTTATTTGCATATTAAAGAAAAGAGAAGTAAATGGATAGTTTGAGATGATACAGAAAGCATTGCGTTTCGGAGAGGTAGTAACTTGATGCAGGTTGACGCAGAGCTCTTCCTATTCCTGAAATGGTGTACAAAACTCAAAGCGACGCACGCTCGAAGGTATCGACTACAATTTCAATCATTTCCATAAGACTTTCCAAACGTCGACGTCAATGTTCAATCTACTGCTCGCTCTGCAAATTGAATGTTGTGCGCTGGTATAAAACTGACCCGTACGGGGTCAATTACAGGGACTGCTTTACACCGTTCATACCATAGCCAACAGTAGCTGCATTTTTATGATACCTCGTTCTCAAGTGACGCTGGAACGTTCTGACTGGACTGGTTTGAATTACTTTTCAGGAAAGTATACGCCTTTTCATTGTTTGTCGCCATCATTAATAGGGAAGCATACATAATAGCAATGCCAGGGGAAGGCAGCAATAGCAATGGCTTGACATCGCCGAGCCAGTTGGAAGCGGGGGAAATGGGGCATGAAAAAAGTGCCCTATGTGTAATAAAAAGAAAATTTGGATACATAGTTCTACAGAATGTGAAGCTACAGAGTGCTGGAGGTCGCAGATTCTCTCCAAAAACTTTGTGCAGTCGAGGAGTAGGGCAAGTAAAATTTGGTATTGGTTAAGAATAAGTGGCAGGGGCTAGGTAAGTTTATAAAGAAGATAATGCTGGCAAGAGAGGACTTATATTTCTTTAAATAAGATGTGATGTTTTTTATAATGACAATTTTAATATGTTATATTACATTCTTCTTTTTCCCAAAGGGGAGGGGGAGAGTTATTTCTTTAACATTTTCATACATGACTTAGTGTTGTGTATGTATACACAATATGTATGCCATTCTGCGTATTTTTGTATTTTATTCTAAACACTTCTTATGTATACATAGGAGCACGAATGGTCTGGCTAGACGTGCCCTGGATAAATATTTAATTTATGTATCTGGTAAGCCAACAATAAAACAAAGACACACTTCTACTACTACTATTGTTACCATACTACTACTACTACTACTACTACTACTACTACTACTACTACTACTACTACTACTACTACTACTACTATTACTGCTACTGCTACTACTACTGCTACTACTACTACTACTACTATTACTACTATTGCTACTACTACTACTGCTACTACTACTACTACTACTACTACTACTACTACTACTACTATTACTACTGCTGCTACTACTACTACTACCATATTAATGCTACTACTATAGCTATTACTACTACTGCTACTATTACTACTACTACAATTACTACTACTATTACTACTACTACTACTACTATTACTACTACTATTACTACTACTGCTACTACTACTACTACTACTACTACTACTACTACTACTACTACTACTACTACTACTACTACTGTGGTGCTCTTGTGCCTGCAGTTGGAAAATTTGCCTGCCGGGGAATTCATACGAAACTTTGAAAGTTATTCAATATCAATTGATATATGTCCAACAATAAGACCGTAGAAAAATAATGAAATCGATCCAATCATTTGTAGACATCCTATGTTTCTTCATCGAATTCTGTAACCACTTGGACTAACGGCTAATTTTCAAAAAAGAAAAAAGAATTCTTTCTAAAATTTTAAATAGAGTTTATTTTTATTTTGCAGCGCACAGTTCAATCAATTTAGTATAATGCATAAGGGATATGAATGGTATTATTGTTAAAGAAGCTGTATATTACTTTAGTAGGAATATTTGGTTACGAATAAAACTATTTGAGAATTTAACTCTGGAATCCCACATTTTGGAGAAAATTGTTTAGAAAATACTTGAAGTGACAGTATTTTTAAATTTGAGAAACAGCCTTTGAAATAAACAGCTAATTTAGCTGTTTTTAGTGCTATTAAAACAAAATGTAATTATTTCTGTTTTAACACAATTAAAGACACTAAATTTAATGAAATGAAATCCATGTAACAACCCTCCTTTATTTAATGTACGTTACATAAGAATTTTGATCAACAAATAGATAAATTACTATTCCTAGACACACCACAAATATATGTGTACACAATTTCATGTGTCATAGTTAAAGATACATTTCTAAGACACTACTAAAATGAATTCTCTAGAAAAATTCCTCTTCGGAAGGAAATGTTTCATAATGAAGAAATACGTTTTATTAAATTTGAATGAAAAATAAAAATCACTATGCTTTTAAGGGCTATAAGGATAACTATTTAAATTGATGAGTATCCTTTGATATTAACAACCATAACAGGGCAAAAACTCTTCTTAGCGTATAGGTCTAAAGTTTATACTCCAGGAAAGTACCTCAGGGGAATAACACGATGGTTTTTTTTTTTTTTGTTGTTGTTGTTGAATTGGTTTATTTACGGACGCTCTTTAACATCTCAGGTCATCAGCGTCCCATTCCATTCAGAGCATGAACGGCCGAAAATTTTTGCTCAAAGGCCTCTTCTTTTAAGCTTGAGGTTTTTTTCCTTGCCGTAAATGTACGACATGGGACCCACGGCTTTACTTCCCTTCCGAAGGAATTCATACTTAACATATTTACGCCCGAAAAAATCCATCGATCTTGGCCTAGAAAGAACCTGCGATCTTGATTTTAGAAGGCAAGTATGGTTACCACTACACCACCAGAACCGACATTGATTCTTAAAGAAATCAGCTGGTTACAGGTAAATAAGGGCAAAAGAAAAAAAAAAAAAAAAGAAGAAGAAATATTGGAGAACTAAATACTCAGTCACCTTCTATATTGCTACCCATGTGATTGAGACAGATATTTTGGTGAAGTAAATAAAGTTTTATTTGATTTAAGAACGCTTTTAACAAGTTTGGTCATTAGCGCCCCATTCTATTCAGAGCGTTAAATGACCAATAACTTTAGCTCAGGACTCTTCTTTCAGGCTTGAAATTCTTTTACATACCGTATATCTAGGACACGGAACAACGATTTTACTTTCCTTCCGAAGGAAACCGTACTCAGGATTTTTACGTCCGAAAAGGTCTATCGACCCTGCCTGGGAGTAGGATGAATGATGAAGAAACGTTAGAGCTATGAAGATATTTGAAAGGATGTAATGAATCCATGCGGACACAACTGATTTAATATTTGATGTAGTGAAAATAAAGATATAATGACATTAATTTTAAATAACATGATTCTCTTTTCCATATAATGTCTTTTAATTGAAACCCTTCATGATCAATATTTTATATTATTGAAGAGAATGCAACAATAATTCAACTTTGCCTATGAATTCCAATTTTATGATTATTACCTGAACCAAAAAAAAAAAAAAAAAAAATGAATTCATATAACATTGGTGTAGCTAAATACGAAAATAAATTTTTGCTGCTAATACTTAGAAATTTGTCGCAAATTCACGCTAACAATGTAATACAATTTCATGTAATGCTATTTAAAATAGAAAAAGCTCCCATATTATTTCTGAATACAAACCTATAAATACAACAAAACTAATAGAGTAGGGAAAATGATTTGAAAAAAAAAAAAAAGTGGCTGTATAATATTCATAGAATTTAGAAATATTAATTATAATTTTATTTGTAAGTATTTTTTTTATATTTCAGTAATTGTATCATCATTTAGACTTTTATAATACACTATTAATAACACTGGAATTACGCGTTATTCAGAATTTTTACTTGTGTTCTTTAATACCATCTCCGTTTTTTCCCTGAGAAAGTCCTTTTGCTGCGTTTCCTTTCATGTAGGGTTTCTGGGTTTTCTCGCTTGAACATTCAAGAATTTCCACCGCCCCTAACATCTGGTCTCTCAAATTCGTTTAAATTCTCATGGAATCTTTCACCTTATTCTGCACTAAAAGAGTCAAGGTTTTCGGGAAAGCAATCAAGGTGTGAGTATAACACACATGTTTTCAGATTCACTTTGGAGCAAGTTTCTTGAAAGCGTTTAGCATTTTGACCACAGCATTATAATCTGGAGACTTCTTGTTGCCAATAAATGTTATGACATCTATATAGACTTTCTATGATGTATTCTTTTTGCGTCCATCCAAAAGTGTTATCACACCTGAGCTTTCTGATTTCGGGACCATTACATATTCGTTTTCTATTTCACTTCTGAGCGAGTTTGAAATTTGTCACAATCATTTCCAAAACAAACATAATATTGTTTAAAGCCTAGATAAAGTGTTTCATTAGCCCAAGTTTTATATGGAGAGGTCGCAGAATCACTTGTGAAGGACCGATAAAACATATGCATAGTTTTTGGAACCAACAGCCAAGTGCTTTCGCGGAGGCTAGTCTTTCTGGTTCCAGTGAAGGTCTCGAGTCCTGTTCTCCCACTAGCAAATAAAACACGGGTATTTAGTGTAACCAGATTGTTGGGTAACATGTTTGTTGACTTAAAGTCTAATCAGAACTGAATAGAGGCATCTTGGCGGGGGACTTAGACCACATCCTGCTTTTCACATTCCTAATTTTTCTTATTACTTCTTGCCCCTTTCTACTCCCTTATCAATATTCTGTTCCCTTTCCGTAGTCTTCTAGAAGCTTACAGCATAACAAAAACAACGCGTGACTATGTTTTGAGGAACTTAATGTAAATTTAATTATTTTTATTATAAATTCCATAAACAAACGTCTAAAACGTATATACCACACTAACATATGTAGTCATATTGCAAACAATCGGTTCTAGTACCAATCTTCTGACTATTGTTTTGTATTTTGAATGCTGTTACAATTTAAAAAAAAAACATTAATTTCGAAAACAATAATTTCATTGTTGATAGTATAATTCTTTGGGAATTCAACAATCTATCGAACTGTAACATAAACTACTTTTCAAAGATTTTTTTTTTTTTTGAATTTAGTAAACTGTGTACAATTTTCACATTTTCCCATACTTTTATCTTCAATATTTATGCAATATGACTACTTTTCAAAGATTTTTTTTTTTTTTTTTTGAATTTAGTAAACTGTGTACAATTTTCACATTTTCCCATACTTTTATCTTCAATATTTATGCAAATGTTTTCTGCACACATAATTCATACATTTCTGAAATCCTTCCTGCTCTATTTACAATTCTTTGCCTTACACCCTCTCGCAGTGACTGTACTTTCTCCAGAAATTTGTCTCTTCGGCCCCATATTCCCGCCCCTTTTCCTTGTTTTTATATGATTCCTGCAAACCTGCGCATTCGCAAACTAATATATGGCGGTTCGGGGGTAAAGAAATATTTTTCCTCAACAAGAAAAGAGATGGTTTTGTTAGCTACAAAACTTCGTGCTCTGTAGTAATTCGGGCGGAAATGTCAAGAATTTTCCTCTCCGCTCTCTTTGGGAAAAAAAGAAGGAAGAATAATATCACGAGATGGAAAAGACAAATAATCCAATATTATACAACAGGGATGATGGGTCTGCAGCCGTTACCTTCCCAGACTTTTGTTCCTCAAATATGTTGGGCTCACTGAGACTTCTTGCACAGAGCAACTTTTGAAAAACTAATGCGTGTGCTTATGTATTTAACAATCTGCAATATTTGCATAAGAACTTATGAAATTTATGACAACATTGATCTATATATTTTAAAATGACAAAAAAGAAAACTCTGTTAATAAGCGGTGATTTATAAGTTGGTATGTCCTAGAAATAGTGCACTGTTTAATGAAGTTTCACATTTCCATCCAGGTCTTTTAAAGCCCATTTCTAAGTATATTGCTAAGTCCATTTGTAAATTTACTTAATGATATATTGCTATGTTTCTACATGTTTTGGATTACTTTCATATATTTGAACACATCATAATCACCCAAACACGTTATAGTTTCAATGACTTCTTAGAGTTTATTTAATCATCATGAAAATACCTAGTTCATGAGCGATCAATATCACCCATATCACATCTATTCTTAAAACAAGCATGTTGCAATTTTTTTTAAATATTCCATTATGAAGATTGTCTCTATGTATACATTACTTTTTTCCCTAGCACGTTTTTTCTCACAAACCTCTGCTGCTGCTCTTTTCAAGCATCACTTTTACATGACATCTTATTTTGCTAAAACTTTATATAATTAAGTGCTATCTTTGGTATAGATGTTTACTAAATTCATAATCCAATAACCCAATACTTTAATGGAGGTAGTTTTCTTGTTGTGGAAACTTTTCTTTCTCAAATGAAAGGCTCTACTCCAATTTCTGAAGTTTAAGAGTTTTGTTTATACATATATTTTTTTTATGACAGAATCTTTGAACTTACCGGCTGGAAAAGATCAGTAGATATTTACATGTTAAAAATCTAGCGCAATTTGCTTCCAATGTATGAAGACATGAATTTTAACTGTTAAACCTTGAATATCTAATAACAAAATTGTGGTTAAAGTTGTCTAAATGTATTTTGATGCAATTCTGGGCTGCTTTCTCCAGTAATTAATAATTTCGCTCATATAAGTTCATAATAAACAACTTGGGAATAGTTCACTCCTTTGTCTTAACCTCTTCTGTTGCAATAAATTTATTTTAACCTATGTGTGGTTCATTTTTCTTCTGCTTGGACTTTTCATTGCTCCAGTGAGATCACTAGAGTGATTATATATCTCTGTCAGAAGTTCCAGAACTTTAGCTTTTAATAACATTAATAACATAACATTTTCTATCCAGATACAAACCCACTTTCGTATTCCACAAATGCAGCAGACAGTTTCCTAGCCAAAAGAAAAAAAATGTTTAGTCGGTTGTAAACCAAGAAATCGTACACAGAGGAACATTACAATGCACTTAAAAATACATAAAGAGGCTTAAGAGTGTATGAAGGTTGTTTAAGTCTATGTATTGCTTTAATCAATCATATTGAACGACATAGACTCGAAAATATTAATGCTAGATATTTAACCCAAAAGTTGATATCAATCTATAAATGTATATGTGTCATATTTAATGTAACATTTCAAAGACACATAAATCAATGAATTATTATTTGAATAATATGCTCATGGTAACAAAATAAAAAGTGTCAATATTAACTTCATGTTCTATCAAGAACTCACGTAAAAGACAATTTTGTTAAATTCAATTCAACACGAATTCCTGCGAGGCCAAGCGAAAAATCAGCTGTGTTACTTTGACTTGAGACGGGTGTGTGATAACTGTATTGCCGTGTAAGATAGATATAAAAAACTCTACTTCTAATTAATATATTTTTATACTCGTTTTTTATCTTGGAGCAAAATCTGGAAATAATTTATACGTTTTAATAATTTCAATTTTTACATATTTTCATTTCTATTGTCTTCTTGAGGAAACAGCTAAAATGCATAAGAATTTTATTTTAAGCTTGAATGTATTTTACAAATCATTATGTTCAGCAAAGTTAAGAATTAAAAAAAAATATTGTTCAGATTTATATTTTAAGGCGTTTTTATGTCTCCTTAAAATGGACAATTTAATAAAAATATGGTAAGTCTGGAGAATTTTTGCATTAAAACAATTAGATCTAGGGGTGAAATATTTCACTAAAACATTTGTTTTATAAGTTGTAACAACACTAAAAACATATTAAAAAATATATAACGGAAGGTTTTCTAATTTTCTGTTCATTTCACAAGTTTTCTTATCAAATTGAAGTCCAGCTCTAAACTTTTACATGTTGCCAATTCGTTCGTCCGTATTGAGCTACTCCTTTATGATTACTTCCTTACTTTTCAATTAATCTGGACTTAATAAGGGCATCTACCCCGACTGCAATTTAAAACCCAAATAAATTAGATGAACGTTGTCGTCGTAGGGAAACAAATATTTGGCAAGATGCCGTTTTTTCTTTTGAATGTTCTTAAAAAGGAATGTTGAATTAAAATCATCCTTGTATATTTATAGAATTGACCGAAGTTACGCATGCGTTACAGCAATTATTATAAGTTTTAAAATAGTCTTATAGACAAGTTTATGATATATGGTGGTATTAGTTGTTCCTACTTCTTTCTCTAAGGCGCTCTTTGCATCCACTTTGTGCTTAACCAACCACCACGGAATAAATTATCAATCCATCTATTGGATTGTCCATCACCTTGCGCTCTAGCAGCATGTTCAGCGATCTGAGTGTGAAAGTAAATAATAATAAAGGCAAACGAAACAAATAAAAATGATACGAACTGGTGTAAATTCGTACAAAACACTCTGTACGTCAACTACATACTATTAACTTCGGATGTGAAACCGAAATTACGGCCCATTCCGTAGAAATGTAATGTAATTTCCCACAGAAATGTAAATATAATATATGTGCAAACCAAATCATACTATTTTAGTAATGTAGATATCAAGAATGTGTATATGTGTATGATATGATATAACTTTAACATATGACTAGTATGTCGACTTAAGAGAAAGTCTCTGGTGTTCTTTTCTATTTACGGTAGCTTGGAAACTAAACATCCTATAAAAATCTGTTGCAAAAAGGGTAAAAGTAAACTCGAGGGTTGAGTGTGATGCCACTTTTAAAAGCACTGCCGTTGGAGGGTTAATAAACCCAAGGACTTTTAATTTCATGAGGGCTTTGAACCCGACAGGCTGTTATACAGTTAGCCTTAAACTAGCGTCAACAGGAGTTTCAAACTCAAATAATAACGTGAAACGTGCTGGAAGGTGAATTTAAACCTGCCAATAGTATATGTATATTTTAAACTTTTAATTCAAAGCGCGAGAGGTTCACTTGCTTGGATAACCTCTTCGGAGTTCTAAGCTAGCAATTACTACATTTGATTTTAATATAAAGGAAGCGTTTGTTCAGCTGGGTCACACAGTTTCAGATCAGAAACTCAGATAACACGTTCTACTTCAGTAAATACAGTTAACGTATCTAGAGGCGGCTCAGGCAGACCCTTCAGTCTAAGTAACGCATTTTAAGCTTCACTCGCTGCGACGCACACATTTCTAAGTGTACGCGTTGATATATATGCTGAAGTCTTCTTATATTTTAAATGAATTTAAATGGGCGATATCCAGTAAATATCACATACCGCGTGAAATTATTTTAAAGTTATAACACAAAATTTAGTAATAAATCCTCGAGGCGGACTATTTTTTTTTTTTTTTTTTTTTTTTTGCGCTACATTGCTTCCTTTTTGCAAATTTAAATGGTTTTCTGTTTCACTGTCGTGTGTTAAAATTCAATCGCGTGGCTAAAACATTCTTTTTCGTGAAACAAACTTTTTTTTTTCAAAGTTAAACATTGTAGGCAACATGTTATAACAAATTCACTAATGGTCATGATGAAACCAAATGGTCTTCTAATGTTTTATTGTGGAAGCACCTATCTTTAATTAGAGTTGTTTATACACTCCGAAATAATTAAACAAACTTTAGGAAATTATTGCATGTCTGGATGACATGCGTGTCGGCAAGGAGGGAGAATGGTCGAGAGGAATAAAAACAAGTAAATGGGAAATATGACACAAAATAATACTATGCAAATCATACATTAGTATATTTTATTACAAGCTGTGTATATAGGAGAAAATACAATACAAGGTACCGAATAAGTTTTTGTCTGTAGTTCTAGATTCGCTTGCTTTTACAAGTGATAATGTTCTTCACACAACAAATTTTTATAAACTTAACACATTAGACCATTGGTTAATACATTTGTTGGTATATTGTAAAATAGTTATATTATTTACAAATTATAATTTTAATTGATATATTAATATTCATTTGAGGATAGCAGAAAAGAAAATATGATTAAACGTGAAGTTATTTACATAACATATTTTTGGCAATAAATGTTATTTCAGAAATTAAACATACTAAACCATATACATATACAAATAAGCTCACAATAATACAGAATGCGCTTGCACTTGCACACATAACTGTGTATATGTAAAAAAGGTAGAGTAATATTATGAATATTGCACGTACATAGTACTTGACATTAAAAACTTTAGGATAAAACGCCGAAGTTTTGTAGAACAGCTATACATGTTTATTTTTTATAATAATTCTTCTAAATTGAATATCTGCAAGGTTGAAAAATGAATCATTGGGGGGGGGATAGCTTCCGCAAACAATTATAAAAAGGGTGTATTCACTAAAAGGATTTTTATACTGTTTATATTGAATCTACTTGACATCTTCTTTCCATTTATTTTAGAAAGCTGTAGTGCCGTTTCACATAAAATATAAACAGATGTATTTGTAGCGAATTGGGATTTGCGCAACTGATATTCGTAAACTGGATTGTAATGTTGTGTGTACGGGCTTGGTATATTATAGCATTGACGATCACGTAGAGTCTGACACTGTAAACACACAGGAGCATATCTGTTAGACGTTTTGTTTGGTTTCCAAATATAAGACAAATTGTGCGATTGAGTACACCTATAACTGTTGGAATGTTTGCAATACTATTCATTACACTTATTATGTAGTAATTCATATTTTGAAACTCCTATCTCATCACACAAATGTGGAGTTGATAGTGCTATAGCGATATTGTAGGCAATGCGTATTTCAAAACCATGTACAGTCACATGAAGTGTTATGATTCTCACACTTGATAAATCCTGCCTAGTGCGGCTTGCTTTTATATTCAACAACTTTATCTTTTCAACGAATCAGAAGCATTGTTTTCTCCACTTTGCTTGCGTAATGCTTCACGCCCCCTCTTAGTTTTCAGCCAATGAGTTTGGTTTTCCTCATCCCCTCGTCCCAGGCTGTTAAAGTGGTGCAGGGTTAGAAAAATCAATTAGCAGGCAAGAAATACCTGACCGAAGATAAAACATGGAAATTTACAGAAAAAAAAATCATTTAGGCAGGAATTCGTAAACATAGAAATACATTTAGGAGTTAAAACCTTTCTATTTGTCAGAAATACTTGGCCTTGGAGGAAAATATTGAAAATACATTAGCAGGTAAGAAATACCTGACCCAAGGGAAATCATTGAAAAGTCATTATTAGGTAAACAAAAAAAATTTTTTTTTGCCAGAAGTGCCTTAGCGAAGGAGAAAACTCATTAGGGTGAAAAATTAACTTCTTGTTCAGACAGGCTTGACTTCTCAAAGCACCTAAACAGGTAGGAACATGTTTGAGGTATAAAATATGGGCAGGACAGCTTTCATTGCACTCAGTAGACAACTGGAAGTCACGGGCAAAACTATTCCTCAGCATTTCGTTTAAGGTATATCGTTAATGCTCTTTTATATGTTTTTCCTAAAATGGAAATTAACAATCATTTACAAAATTTAACGTTACAACATAACATTAATTCGTACACAGCGGTGACGTAAATTAATTTTTTTCGCACAACAATATTTTTACAAAGTTAAATAGTTGTTTGCATTGTAACGACCTTTTTGCATAATAATAGTTTTTGCATTGTAGCATTTTTTGCATTATCATCAATCTTTTTACATAATAACAAATTTTTGTTCATTAAAAGTCAATCGCGTATTGAAAATATTTTATTTTGAAACATAGCAACTTTTCAATATAAAATCAATGTAAAAAAGTAATGTTTTTTACATTTGTTTTTAATATATTTTACAAACATAGAAGTTTCACATCCACCATTGAATAACTTAATGCTTGCCAACACAAATTCTAAATAATATTTTGCCAAATAAAATAAATCCCTACCCCCAAGATTTTTGAAGGTCGGCAAGGAAGCAAATTTTCGCCATTTTTTGAAATAAATAAAATAAACCCGATCATTACTCATCCTTGAGTGTCGGTAAGGAAGCAAATTCTCACCATTCAATAAAAATAATCCACTTTGTACCAACTTTTTTCGCAGTTTAGTAAGGAAACATTCTCGCTAATTTGTATAATCAAATTTTAATCCGTATAATAAATAAAAAGTATCCCTTCGGACGATCTTCGTTGCGAGAACTTTGCATACTAATGAAGGTCGGTAAGGAAGCAACCTACAAAATATCGGTAATTTAGTTACCCAGGTCGGTAATGCAACTGCGTGTTACGGGATTGCCTACCTCTACTTCTAAAAGGTCGTTATGCAGCTATCTGCAATGAAACTAGCCAGAGAAGGTACCCATACTACTATTTCCATATCCCAAACACTATAGCCAAGAACTTGACAACAAAACAGAGGACCTTACGGAAAGAATTTATCATCGATGAAGTCCAAAAGTCGTAAGAGAGCACGTAAGAGCCTCCAGAAAATCGTGTAAGACCCTTACGCGCCTACAAACAATCGTATATATGCACTTACTTTAACATACGCCCCTAAAATTCATAAATTTTGTTTCCTTCTATTAAAAACCAATTTTACTATCACGGAGCTTCTTGCACGTTTTCAACGCACTTTCAAGCTTCAGTCAAGTAGGGATCAGCAGATTTAAAAGTACAACAAATCCACCATTAGGAAAGGCATGGTGAAAAGGCAAATGAAATGGGGTTGCATACCTACATGTATTATATACATGTATATCGGGTATTCAGCCAGATACGTGAATACCTGTTACCACCGATATTTAAAAACAATATATATAACAATATATATGTATATGATACTTTATTATGCTCAAGGTCTGTCGCGTCTTCTGGTGTTTTGCGTACGACAGAATTTATTTGCATTTTGCTGCCGTGCTTCCGCGGATATCAACTGTATCTGAGAACTGCGTCTGAAATTGAATTTATTATGAATGTCGCAGCATATATTTCGATGTGTATAGAACGTTTAAAATGATTTCGTAGTAGCATGTAGATCTAACAGATGAGAGTGCGTCTCGCCGCGTGTAAAACAAAATGCAGGTTTGCATCCGAAGTAAAATTGTTATCCGAGTTTCTGAACTGAAATCTGCGTACTGGTTACCCCAGCCGGTCAAACGCTTCCTTCTATACTGATTCAAATTTAGCAATTTTTGGCTTAACGACACCAACGAGATCGCACCTTGGTTTAAAAGTTCAAAATGTACATTTACTATTGACTAGTTTAAATGGCATATGCCATTAATTATTTGAAAGTTTAAAACTCCTGCTGACATTGGCTAGTTTAACGGCTAACTGTACAACGAACTGTCGGGTTCAAAGCCCCTACGAATTTAAAAGTCATTGGGTTTATTAACCATCCAACAGCAGTCCTTTTAAAAGTGGTATCACTCTTGACCCTCGGTTTTATTCTCCGACTTTTGTATAGAGTTTTATGGCCTCTTAGACTTCCCAAGCTATCGTAACAGAAAACACCAGAGATTTACCCTTTTGACTACATATAAATAATATATTAAATTTATATCTCATGAAATACACACATATAATATTTATATTATTACATTTTTATGAGTGGGTTTGCACATACATATATTTCCGGGATGTGGGCCATAAGTGCTGTTTCAGAGGGTCTAGAAATTAAAACCAAAATAACAAGAAAATGCATGATCTGTTTATACTTTGAAAGACAACTAATTTTAACATGTTTTAAGATATTGATGATGAGCAGCAGATGAGAAACTAACAGTGAGACTTATGGTTGTATAGTATAGTATAGTATAGTATAGTATAGTATAGTATAGTATAGTATAGTTTAGTTTAGTTGCATAGTTTAAATACTTTCACCCTACAACAGAAGTAGATTTTTTGCATTTTCTGAGGCACATAGAATGGTCGTAAAAATGTATATCCCAGACTCAGCTAAAACATTTCATTAATGCCAAGTAAATACAGCAACCGTATCTCTCGCTTTGAGTGGATTGTCCATCATCAGCTATAGAAGCAGTGCAAACATCATGGAATGGGGGAGAGGTGGGGAAGAGCAAAGGGAAAGATAACTAATACACTAGCGCACTTGTTTAAAGCAGAAGAATAAGAAAGAAATCTGCAGGCTCCTTTATTTACTTTGCTCTCGTTGTGTCGCTTTGTTTGTGTTGTCAGGTTGTGTTTGTGTTTATAGTCCGTTTTCAGGAAGCAGCATCTTCCTTATTTATCCCGTATCTCAATCGAGAACGAGGGAAAGATGGAAGCACTCTCTTTTGGACACGAGTACATTGGATGGTGGAAAAATCCTTTTATTTAAAGGAAAAAAGTTCCTTTTCACGCTTTCAGATGATATTGACACATGCGTATTGTGTCTGCCAGTATTGTTTTTCGCCCAGAGAGAAGAAACAGAAAATGTGCAAGAAATGACACTTCCTCAGATGCTTATTGTAACTAAATATAAACACCATACGTGCAAGGTTGCAATAAACCGAAGACATATGGTCGATAAGGAATATGTTTCCTTCTGGCAGAAATATCTGACTTCAGTTGTTGGATAAGTCAGAATAAACTTCCCCTCGCCAACTGGCTAGGTTTTCGATTTCACACAGTACACTATTGTGTGAAGCGGTTTAGTAATGGCCCCAACAGTTAGAGCCAAATTATGAGACTGTTCATTGGGTGGCTCTACGTTGGATGTCAAATTTTGAAGCGGTTTACTAGTCTCTGGTTAACTGCCCCAGGTTGGTCGCTTCATTGTTGTTGCCTGCTCTTCGATGACAATTTCTCAGGATGAATTGTGCTGTTTTGTTGATTCGCACTCAACAGGAGTGGGAGAAGAGTTCAGTAATAGAAATAAGCATGCGATGCGACATAAAATATGTATTTTATTATGTTCAAAATCTTTCACGTCCTTTGGCGTTTTGCGTACGATAGACTTAACTGCCGCGAGTAGAACTGTACTACTGTACTACGTGTGTCTTGATGTATATATATTACAACTGCGTGTCTACGTCGGAATCATAATAACAAGTGCCTCTCGCTGTATGTAAAACTTATCTTCACGTAAGTGATTCTGTAAACTGCGTGCCTCAACAACGTATAACTTACAATGCGTACTGCTTAACTGAATCGAATTGAATGAATTTTGATGAATGGTATTATAACTGCGTAATTGAACTGTCTGAGTAGAAATGAATGCATCTAGCCGCGTGTAGATCTTATAACTGCGTACTGAGGGATGAGTTCCCCAGTCAAGCAACCGCCTCTTCATATATTAAATTCAAACCAAGTAATCGTTGACTTTTATCAACTCCACAAGAATTCACAAAGGCAAGCTTCACGCTAATCTTTAAAAGTTTAAACATTGATTTTGCATTGGTTGGTTTAAGTTTATTTGCTAGCATGTGCAATTCACTATTTTTTGAAGTTTAAAACACTTTGTAAGCATTGACTAGTTTAAACGCTAACAATACAACGCTTGTCGGAGTCAAAGCTCCATACTGATTTTGAAAGTCCTTCAGTTTATTAACCTTGCAACGGCAATCCTTATAAAAAGGAGGGGGATTTCACAAGCTACTCTCAGATTTCTTTCTCTGAATAGAGTTTTATGACCCGAAAAACACCAAAGACCTTCTCTTTTGTTGACGCACAATTCATACATGAACATTATGCCGTATTATACATATGCGATATCTACATTACTAATTACAATGCATAAAATATTATTACAAATAAATTTGCAACATACATGTTGTATTATATTTATACTTCATTGAGGGTGGGCCGTAAGGACAGTTTTAAATGTATTATTTATTGTCATTGATCCAAACACGACATCATGGGTTTCTAATCATACTCAACTCTTGACACGTAACTGCAAAGCCATCTTTCAATTACTTTTGCAACACTAAACGCAGACGTTTCATTTCTGTTATACAAATTCGCCTCAGTCAAATGTATCAAAAGTTCAGATTGGCATGCTACATGCTCTACCCATATGTTTCAGCTTTCTTCGCAGCGTTTTGCTCACCCCAAAGATTTAGTGCCGAACTGCTTTGCATTTTTAGGCCCCAAATTCATACGGAGTGTTATTTCTTAAATTCTGACCTAGATTTAGTGATCCAATCTGTATGTATATAATTTAGAGTTAGTAGGGTTTATCTGTTAGTACGTGCATGTTATAATGTTCATTACTATTTTTTTCAAAGCCTAGGGTGGTTCTAAGTGCACCCAGTACAGGAAAATGTAAAAGCAAGAGCTACAAAACTGAACTGATGAATACTCTCGATGCAAGCCGGTGGACAGTCACTTGCGTGTCTAGTATAATCACAGACATATCGGCGAAGAACTGTAGATGAAAATTAGCAGTTAAAGGATTTATACACAATCATTTATAAATGAAGAAATTTTCTAACTAGGTGCATGATTTCGAACTAAATATGGGGTTATCTGATCCGGGCAGATGTGTAGAATGGTCCTTGACCGTGATGAAATCTGGGCTCACCATTTCATGCTTGTGACAAAACAGCAGTTGAAACAATAAAAGTAAAGTGATTCTCTCGCTTCCATTAAGTCAAAATCATCTCATTAGCTAGGAAAAAAAACTATTTACTGGACTACACAAGCGTGGTACTAGTAGACCATCCCATCATTGGGTAGTGTTATGATACTCTGTCGAGGAAGTTACAGATGCAATGAAGAAGGTAAAACTACGGGAAGCTCTGCGAAGGATTTTTTAGTTCAATTGTGCTTGTCATTCTTGAATGATAGTTAGGATTGCTGGAGCATCGCATGTATTTATTCGATCTTGCATCATCGGACAATCATCTTTATCCCAATCTGCAATAGACGTTGACTAGACGGTGTTGGCTGCGATGATGGCGTCATTGACAACTTGAGAAACATTTCACAGAGCACTGTGGAAATGAGTTATGTTGACAAAATGGTAAAATATTTTGTACTAGGAAATTTCCTCCTGGGTACGGCTCAGGAGATATAGGATGGTCCTCTTACTCTGAAAATTGGTTATTTATTACGACCTTCTAAACTATTTTATTTTTTAGGAAACTCGAACGTTTATTACGTAGAATGTAAGAGAAGTTAATGTCGAAAAAGTTAAAGTCTAAAGGGAACAAAACGTATTACTCTTTGACCGTGTATTCTTTGGTTATCCTCCTGTTTTGTTTCTCATTGAAACAATCGTCTTTAGTAACCTATTTGGCGTATCCAGATATTTTAATCGTTTAGTTTGTGTGGGCTATAAAATAGAATATTTTAAGATCATCCTTCTCTTATTGCTTGATTTATTATAAAGTGGTATTTTAATATACCGAAATATATTTTTGGCTTGCTTTCACAGGTGAGCACGGCGCATGCTATGCAAGGTCACGCCTTAGTCTGTAACAATAACAGGCAGGTTCCGCGTTATGACTGCACGCGGACAGCAACCGGCACACGTTACGACAACAAGCATTATTTCTGTCTTCGTGCAATTAGAACTCTGTAAAGAGATCGGTGAAATTCAAATATTTGTTATATAAAATAGTAATCAGAGCTGTTACGAGTGATATGTCAAAGTCATTAACGTGCGGCGGCAGACATAGTACGCCACTTTGAACATTTCCCTATAACAGATTGTTGGTCCAAGTTGTGGGAGTAGAAATGTGTGGAGAACTGATCCATTGATGAAATCGCGTTGGGGATTACTCTCAAAATAACCCTCTATACAGTACATTCGCACAAGTTGTTTTGTAACATGCAGAATGCGTGTAATTGAATATTTTAGTTTTATGTTAACTTTATTCTCTTTTAAGTTAACTCTAAAGAGAAATAATATATATATATAAAATAAACTTCCAAATTTATAGCGATACTTTAAAGTTCTTCGATATGACCACCTTTGGTTACATAGCACACATCAAATCGATAGTTCAATTCATTCCGCATACGCTGTAGCATATTAGTAGTACTTGACGTCATAGCCTGAGCAATGTGCTAGCAAAGGTCCTGGAGATCTCTGGACTGAGATGGAGAGTAAACGTGGTTGAAGTGATATCGGTAACCTAGGTGGCCACCGGAGTAGCATGAGGTCATCAATTTCTGAGGCGGCATTGCCATTTTCGCTCATTTTGCCATCACGTGACACAGATGTAACCCAGAGGCGTGACACCAACCAGGAAACATTGACAGATATTATTTGATTGCATCGTATCTGCCGTATATCGTAGTAATTTTATATTCTTTCATACTCATTCTGTATATTTCGTCAATACTTCATTTTTATTTCTTATCTTGTTATTTAATTATATATGTTTGTTTCTTTTTAAACGTGCATAAAATTTCGTAATTTTGCAAACCGGCTCTTTGATATTAACTTTGATGTCACACTTATTGTCTCTATACAGCGATGTTGTTGTTGTTGATGACGATGATGATAATGATGATGATGCTAATAATAATAATAATAATAATAATAATAATAATAATAATAATAATAATTCCAGACTTTCTAAACGTCACTATTTTCTAAACATTGATCTGTTCTTAATATCTTGCAGCGGCCCGAAGATACTCTGAAAATATGCATTTAAACTATTCGTGAACATTTTTAGATCTTTTCTATAATTCCATGCAACTAAGTTCATAATCAAATTCAACGTTCTTTTGAAGCAGAATACATGAATGAACCATCATTTTTATTGTATCTGATCTTGTTATTTATTTATATATGCTCGTTTATTTTAAAATGTGCATAAAATTTCGTGAGGTTTGCAAACCGGCTCATTGTTATTAACTTTGATTTCACACTCATTGTCTCTATACAGCGATGATGGTGATGATGGTGATGATAATGATTATGATAATAATAATAATAATAATAATAATAATAAGACACGCGTGGCGGTTTAGGAAATCCTTATTGAAATAAGCAAAAAATTCTGTAACCCTTATTTTGTCGTAATAGTTTAATTAATGCGCATGCAGTTACATTGTAAAAGTGCGAATATTTCATTAGAGCCCAGAAATTGGAGGATTGTGGGTTTGCAATATTCTTGGGTATCTTTAGGTCCTTTCGCTGTGTTGAATTCATTTTCATAGGATCCCGGCATTGTGAAATATCTAATGCGGCTTATCTGTTCTTCATTAGAAATGCTTAGGCCCAAGTATTTCTGAAAGCTGTTTAAAATAATTTAGTAATATTTATAAAATATGATTATAATTACGGAAAATAATGGCAGGCAAAAGTGTCATAGGCACGAACGGAGCAAATACAAACAAACGGGTGTTCTGTGCAGTGAGAACGCTTGGTCGCATTTACAGCTTAAGCTGCTTCAACTCAGAAAACACTGCCTCCAACGGAATTAGTATTGTTGGATGCTTGCTTCCGTTCATTCCGAAATTACCTTCATTATTTCGTCTCGGTTGTCAAGAAATAAGACGGACAGAAGTTAGTGGAAAAAGAAAAGGGACAAAGCAGTGGGAGGAGCAAAGAGAGGGAATTTGATGTTAGTGGTAAAAGGAACAAGAGCGAAAAGAGGAGATGAAACACACACACAGCCAAAAATGCAGCAGCTTCGCTAAATATTTGGTTAGAAGTCGTGAGGAAGACTTGGAAAGAGAGCAGGAGAGGGAAAGGGACGCCTTCCCCTTTTGCCTTCGCTTTAACTTGGTTCACTTGCGCCAGAAACGTCTGCACCTACCTTCCCTTCCTGGATTGGAATGCTGGGTATTTTTATTGGTTGCTTGCTGGCTAACTTCCCCGTTTGCCTTTCCTTAAGGCCTCCTTGGTCAAAACTGAGAAGACAGACTGGCACAAGTTCCAATGTTTGAAATACGGCTAGGTATCTTGTGATTACAACTAGGAATTCTATGAAAAGAATCCAAGAAAATAAACCTTTTAAGACACCATTTTACACCGGGAGAGGGTGAAGAAATCTTTTACAGGAAATAATATAACCGGCATAGACTCTTCAACATTTCGCAGTTTTGAAGTTGTATTGCTGCCATTAAAGACCTGCAGATTTTTCTTTATTTGTTTTATTTACCGACGCTCTTTAACATCTCAGGTCATCAGCTTCCCATTGAAATCAGGGCGTGAAACTGCCTACAACAGGTCTCTTTTTTTCAGGCTTGAGGTTCTTTATCATGTCGTAAATGTACGACATGGGACCCATGGCTTTACTTCCCTTCCGAAGGAAGACATACTTAGGATTTTTACGCCCCAAAAGTCCATCGGTCCTGGCTGGGATCGAACCCTCGATATTAGGTTTAGGAGACAAGCATGATTACCGCTACACCACCAGGACCCAATGAATAAGAGCATTAAACATACGTTTATTAGTAAAATACGAAAACTTTCTTTATTCTATGTTAGATTGTTTTGGTTTGTTGGCGGAATAGTATTGCCAACTGTCGATGATGATAATACGCTTAATTTTAAAAAGTGTTTTGAAACAAATGTTTTCATATTTACTTTGTAACTATATTTGTGGGTTTAGCTCTATGAATCACCTGTATTTCAGTAACAATCACGAGTGAAGAACATTGCATATTCCACTGCACAAGGCCTAATTATTATTTTTTTTTATATTGCAGAAATGTTAAGCCAATTGAACATTTCGAAGATTACAAGCAAAAGTCTTTGACGTTCCAAGTGTATAAAACGGCATAAGTTCTTTTAACTCTGTGCGTTGACCGAGCAAGCGTCGAATCTAAAATCTTCAGGAAAAGATCGAAGAACAAATGTTCATGATCAGTGCAGAAATTGATCTAAACTGCGGTAGTGTGCAGATTCCTAAAGAGTTGCTACCGAATGGTGCCCAGAGTTTCACTTGCGGATTAGTGTTGATATCTCTGGAGACGCATTGTTTTTGCGCATCCTCGCAGCTCATGCTTCTTTTTTTCTTTTTGTTTATTGCCCCATTGACTACATTGGTCCCCTCGGAACGTCTGTAGATTGTGGACGTAAATACTGTAGATGTGGGAATGAATGAAATTAAATGAATTAATAATCACGTAAATGAGCTCGAAGTCCTTGGCTCCTTAAAGCTCTCTAGCTGAGGAGAAATTCCGAAAAAAACCTTATCCACATAACTTGGCCTAACCAAGAATCTAACTAACGACCTCCTGATGAGTAGTGACCACTAAATTATAGAAGCGGTCGAGGTTGCTTGTATGCGTAATTTCACTCAAGAAACAAATACACTCCTCAGATATTTCCAAATATTTAGTTTTGTTTAAACCCCACCGAGGTTGATACGTTGAAGTCTCAAGTACAGGTTCTCCAGGCCTGTCTTAGATTTATGGCACGTTAAAGAGCTCCATACCTAAGAAAGAGATTTCTGAACAAAATTGCTGGACATTTCACATTCAACCAAGACATTGCGCTAGCTGACACAGTCGGTCCTGGTGGTGTAGTGGTAGCCATATTTGCCTTCTAAACCCAAGATCGCGTGTTCAAACCCGGTCAAGATAGATTTATTTCGGGCGTAAAAGTCCTTCGGAAGGGAAGTAAAGCCGTGGGTACCATGTACATTTACGACTTGAGGTTCTGATAAAAAACTCAAGTCTAAGGGCAGAGGCCTCTAAGCAAAATTTATCGGCCGTTTCTCGCCTTGAATAGGATGGGACGCTGATGACCTGAGATGTTAAAAATCGTCCGTAAATAAAACAAATCAACAATTAACTAATGCTAAGTGTAACCAAGTTTGAAAATTGTTCATATGATCCGTCAAAACTAAGAACAGACCTAGACCTAATATTATGAACTGATGCTATCTAATACTAAAACTAAGGGAATGTTTTCCAGGCCTTCAACTCTTTTTAAGATATAGTTATGCAAAAGATATAAAATCCTGTTCTATATGTTTTGAAAACTGATCTTCTGATCACTCTAACAAACATAAAATAGAAACATAAGAATAACATTTTGAGAAGTGTCGGTGAACACTCCTTTTTACGTAACTATATAATTATAAAACTTATTTACAATTAGAAGCTAAAATCCTTGCTTTTGTGAAAGATGTTTAAAGTATAATGATACAGTATGGGTTTGTATAACAATGTGAAGGAAGAAATCTCATCGAGTCTTAAGGAAAACCCCGAAATGTCTCACTTTAGAGCTTTAGCCAAGAGGATATGGCTACATTATTCTAGGACGCACCCTTCCTTGTTTGCCAGAAGGCGGGTTTGCCTACATTATCTCTCTTCTGACAAACTAATTGGTGGTATGGGAGATGTAGGATTAAAGGGCGGTGCTCCTTCATGTGCGCCGACAGGAATAGTGTGAAAATGACTGTGATGGATGGGAACTTAGCCACATACATATGCTGCCCACGATGAAAGATTAATGTTTTATTGTTAGCTAACTTTCCATAATTTTGACTTAAAACCTATGCAGGGCATCAATCATGTATGATTTATGGGATAAAGAAGTCCTTACTCTTCCTGATTATTATAATTCTTTTATGTTTTTTTTTTTCTGGCTAAGTTTCATTGCACCAGTTTAATTTCAACATTTTTTTACTATTAACAAACTCTCTTATGATTTAAGAATAACAAATTATCCCTTTTTTAGCATCGGAAAATATTTAAAAACTGCATATATTTGCTTATCATCTGCTGAAAAACGACTTAACCTCTCTAAATACTTCGTAATAAATGTAAAAATAATGATGATTGGCTGCTTTCTAGGCTTTTTCGTTACCTTGTAAACTGCTGTTTCTGAATGAATCTCATAAATCAAATCTCAGAAGAATTACTACAACAATTCAGAATAACTCTTTCACATAATGCAAGGAACATTAAACTTTCTGAAAGAAGTTAAAAAAAAAACTTGAAAAAAAAAGAAAGACTAATCAACTTTACTAACATGAAAAATTAAATAATAATAATAATAATAATAATAATAATAATAATAATAATAATAATGAAGAATTCTATAAAAACAAATCACATAGCAGCAAAATATAGCACCATAGCATCATAAAATTGCTTGCAAACAAAAACCTGAATGAAATACTACAAAATTGAAATTCACACTACATAACAACGAATGAAACCAAACTTAAACCACTGAACCCCCCCCCCCTTATTTGCACCACACAGAATATATAAGAAAACCATACTGCTCACTTTGCTAGAACTTCAGTAGTGTGTGTCCGGGGTGAAAATGATTAAAACATTAAAGAAATAGAATTTCTTGTCAGCAGTGTTTATTCCTTCTAATTCCAGCCATATTTATTTCATTTCCTTCAATAAGTAAAATTAAATCACTTCTCTGTGAATTCGTTTGTACACTAAAAGTACTTTTTATAAACAAAAATATGTTCTAGAAGGATAAAATGCAGCAATTGCACCATTTGGTTGATTTTTTTTTTTATTTACGGACGCTCTTTAACATCTCAGGTCATCAGCTTCTATTCAAACCAGGGCGTGAAACGGTCGACAAATTTTGCGCAGAGACCTCTTTTACAAGCTTGAGGTTCTTTATCGTGCCGTAAATATACGACATGGGACCCACGACTTCCCTTCCACTTCCCTTCCAAAGGAAGTCGTACTTAGGATTTTAAGCCCCCCAAAAAATCCATCGATCCTGGCCGGGTTGGAACCCGCGACCTTGGGTTTAGAAGGCAAGTATGGTTACCACTACACCAACAGCACCGACACAATTGCACGAGAAAACATTTGTGATAAAGTCACGTTACTACTATTACTAGTACTACCACTATCACTACTTCATTACTACTCAAGTATCCAAAATGAGCCGCCAATGCAACACAGTCTCATGCGCCACACGCCAGGTGAATATCAGGCATTTCCTCATCATACCTTTCAACAACAACTTGTTGTTCATTCAGTAAATGTTAATACGCAATTTATTCAGTTAAAGTTCAAGTACAGTAATGGTTACCTAATGTTCTTTATCACTTCCACGAAGATCTGAATACAGTGCGTGGTTTGTGGTTAGCTTGAGATGAAGTGTTTGTGACTGCAACTACGCCAATGACATTGGTTTACTATTTATGAACATAACGCTACATCGCAACATGACGTTGATTTATATCAATGCCTATAGCTCCATATTGAAGCGCCTTAAACATTCCTTCCCAACTTCAAAATACTTAGTGTCAAGCCCCCGTTCTATTCGTAAATTCTTTATACAGGGTCTCCGGAATGAACAGCGGAATATTAAGAGACTGCTGTAAAGTATGCAAAGTGTAGTGGAATGAAGCGTTTTAATTAATTTAGTAATTGAAATAGAGCCTGAATAACATCAGCAAGTTTCAATATGTTCACCGTTAATACTACGACAGGCGTCAAAACCAAATTCAGTTTTAGTCCCTACTGTGACAAGAATGGATGGAATAAACGCTTGCATTAGTTTTTTAATATCTTTACTTGAGCTGGGAAATATTCTCAATTTTATTTTTCGTTGTAAACCTCAATATTCAAATAATCCCACAAGAAGGGATCAAACGGAATAAAACGAGGATTTCCTGCGGGCTATGAAATATATATTTTTCTACTAATCCAAGGGTCTTGAAATCGACAAGTCAGCTCTTCTCGAGTCGGTCCTGGTGGTGTAGTGGTTACCACACTTACTTCCTATAACCAAGATCGCGGGTTCCAACCCGGCCAGGACCGATGGATTTTTTCGGGTGTAAAAATCCTAAGTATGGCTTCCTTCGGAAGGGAAGTAAAGCCGTGGGTCCCGTGTCCTACATTTACAGCACGAAAAAGAACCTCAAGCCTGAAAGAGAGGCCTCTGAGCAAAATTTGGTCGGTCCTTTCACGCCCTGAGATGAATGGGACACTGATGACCTGAGATGTTAAAGAGCGTCCATAAATAAATCAATCAAAAAAAGCTCTTCTCGAACACAATTTGCGAAACGGGCCGGCTCTCCACCTTGTTTAAAGATGAACCTGAAACTCAGTGTCGTTCATCATCATTTTGATTTGAGAATAATTAACATTTTGTAGCACGAACGCATTGAAGTTGATGTTAGGAGGGGAAAAAATTGATCAAATGCCTTATGCGTTAGACCGCACCGAACGTTGACCAAAAATGTGTTCGTGTGTCACATGTGGATTTTCCGAGTCTCAAATTCCGCAATTCTGGCGATTTGTAAAACCACTTACCTGGAATATGGCCACATCCAGAAGAACATATTTTCTATAAATCACCAAGTTTTCGTAGCATGCTAACAACGCATCTTGTCTTGTAGTTTGATTGCGTATAGTTTCAAAATATAATACGCAAAACTCTAGTGAACTGTTGAGAGAAGAATAACATAAGTGAACAATATTAAACTTGATAAGATTTATAAAATGTTTATTTATTAATAAGAAGTTACTAGTATTAAATTATTATTATTATTATTATTATTATTATTATTATTAATACTTAAACTAAAGCTAAATTACAGAATAAGCTAGGAATTAGGGTAGAAATTGTATAGTATATAGTTAAATTTGTTTTATATGTAATTAAGAAGAATTGATTTAAAGTTAGGTAACTTATTTCCCATACAGAAGAAAGAAATTTAAGACAGATTATAATTGTACAGGATACAGTACACATTTTCGCCGGAAACCGGTGGAACAGTTTTTATTTTAATTTAGTAGTAAATAACAGTGTTAATTTATAATTTGTATTTTTGTTTTAACAGCTGGTTACCAGTTGTAGGTCAGTGGGTTCAAGCATGTATAGGGATTTATAATTTTGTTTAGTTTATGCACACATTTTATTGTATATGTTAAAGTAAATATTCTTATAGTACTTTTTCTTTTGTTCTCCCTCTGTTTTTATCTATTTTATTATACTTATTATCATTTTAATCGCTTTTTATTTATGGTTAGTTTTTAGGTTTGGATAAATCTGAACAATAATAATGTAAAAAAATGTAAACATGTAATTTTTCAAATACGGAATAAACGTTCTGGAATATGCGTTCCTGTGTAGAAAACAAGGTACCGGGATATAGTATTACAGATTTTTTTTATATTATATTATTTTATTATGTAGTTTGTTTGCAGAAAAGAGTTGAATTTTGTAGGAAAGTAACTTCAATCTCCTCTCTTGATTTGCGAAGACATATCTGTAGATCGCGGTGTGCAATGGAGGGCTCCGAACACAGGACTTTGGTATTCTTTTAATATTTTCTTCTGGTATTTTAGACAGTCCTGTTGTTTTCCTTTTTGTACAGTGCTGCCCTCCAGGAATTGTTTGGACATTTTCGCGTTAAGGATCCTTGTATTCTCGTCTGAATTGACGTTGTACCAGAATCACTGATTTGTGTTCTGCCAGCAATAAGACACTTGCAGCTTTTTCTTTCACGGTAAACTCCTTAAACACCTCTGTTCTGACATATGCAAGCTGATTGCTTTCAGTATGGAGATTGTTTGGCAATGACAGAAAATAAAATCAAAATCAACTCAATGGGTTTAAATCATTGAATTAAAAGAAAAATTATTCCAGTGCACATAATACGAGTACATAAACTGATGAAACCCCATTCTGTATTAGAAGTGTGGACAAAACTGACATAATTTAAGAATACAATGATTGGGTTCATTCTTGTAAGACCAGCCATTTGCTGTTAAAGTGGACAAAAAGGTATATACTTTATTTTAGAGGTAAAACAATAGGATATATACCTAAAACCTAACCATAGAAAGCAGGTATCACTCTCACTTTGGGTCGATCCTGGTGATGTAATGGTAACCATACTTGCCTCCTAAACCTAAGATCGCGGGATCGATCTCGACCAGGACCAATGTATTTTTTGGGGCCTGAAAATCCTAAGTTTGGCGTTCTTCGGAAAGGAAGTAAAACCGTGGGTCCCATGTCGTACATTTATGGCACGAAAAAACTCAAGCCTGAATAAAGACGCCTCTTGTCGGCCGTTTCACGCCCTGAATTGAATGGGCGCTAATGACCTGAGATGTTAAGAGAGCGTCTCTAAATAAACCAAATAAAAAAAAAGCTCTCATTTTGGACCGCCACTATTGGTCGAGGTCGTTAAGGCGCGGACTCGTGAGCGGGAAGTCTGGGGTTCCAATCCCGCAAGGACAGTCCTCCCTGACTGAGGTTTTTTCCAGATTTTCCTCAGCCCTCATAAGTGGCAAATGCCGGGGAGGTAGCCTAAACTCTAGGCCTGGAACGTTTTTACCTTAAAAATCCTTTCTCAGTTTATCAATTCATTTCATGTATCATCAGTGTCCACCGCCTGTGGTGCCTCAGGAGTAAAAACGGGCGTTAAACACCACTCAAAAAAAAAAAAAAAAAGGCTCACTTTGGAACCAATTTGAAAAGGAATATAAATCTGCTCTGGTACTTCTTAGGCTTTCACGGCCGGTTTATAGTTAAAACAGTTAAAATATCCCGGGCTGTTTTAAATATGGTCTGCACTTTAATGACCGCCAGTATTTCTGAATCTGATAAAGTAAATAAAGTATAGAGCTAACATTGCTTAGAAATAACGCAGAGCACCTTAGTTGTATTTGTCACTTTTACCCTTTATAATAACCGTTTTTTGTTTATATGTTTAATGGTAATGGGCAGTTATATATGCTGCGTAACGAAATAATCAAGTGCGGTAACACGTTGAAGGAAAAGAAAAACGAGAAAAGAGGACAGGGTAATTGCCGCAAATTTTAGATCCTAATTCACGTGAAAGTTTGGAGGCAAAGTCTTAAAATGGCTTAGGGTAGACTGATAGGGAGTTAGAAGGGGCAACGTTGGTTGGTTGGGCTAATGACAAGGGACTTCGTTAGTCAATTGAATGCACACACACACACTGGAGATAAGGTAGGGGAAATCAAAATTAGTTCCTTTTTCTCTGCAGTTTGCACGAAGAGTCTCCAAGCTTTAAATCCTGTTTGGCTCGAGACCAGACTAATTTCTTAACCTTCTCCCGCTCACTTCTGCTGAGTATTCACCCCAGGAACTTCCGAGCAGGAAGTAGGAAGTAGAAAGTACAGCATTTGTTCGTAATCCTTATACTATCTATGTAGATTGACAGAAATTTAGTTTTTCATTCATAGTAATTTTATGTGATGTATTAGAGCACTTATATATCTTTTTGTCCACATTACTGGTTGCTTAAGAATTTCTAAAACCTGTCATTGTATTCTTAAATTATATCATTTTACCCACACTTGCGTAATAGTTGTAGATATTTGCAAAGTTTAATTTTGAAAAAAAAGTCTTTCTTTACACCTCATTTGACACTTAAAAACTATATTGCAATTTTTGGGGGATAATCTTTATTCTTTCAGCTTTGTAACCTCTTTGACCAGTACTTAAGGCATTTGAAACACTGGATGAAATGAATTAATCAAGCTACCTAAGATTTCCTTTAAAAAGAAATAAAAACCGTTAATAATCAACCAGGTTCTTATCCCAACCAAGAATTAATTTGGAATCTGCTAGTCAATCAACAAATCGTAGCTGATTTACTTATGCGAAGAGTTTGTAACAGCAAAATATATATGAACAAGGTGCTCGTATAACATTGCATAAGTGTAAAGTATTCGATACCACTTACTAAATATTTGACTCGGCCTCGTGTGTTCATTTGTTTTAATATATACTAATTAATACTACGCGATTATCTGTAATTAGCAGATAATTAAATTATTTGTATACATTTTTTTTTTTTTTGAATTTCAAAGTATCTCGATATAAACAAAACATTTTTTTATTAAAGGAATTTTGTTTGGATTCTTCCAAAAATTAAAATTATTTCGTTGTAACACAATCATTTGGCCACAGCTATACTCTAGCGGTAACGTTTGCGCTTCCCAGGCAGCAGGCCCGGGTTCGATTTCCGATTGGGTTAATTTCTTAACTGAGATTTTTTCAGGAGTTTCCCTCAGTTCTTTAGATAAATGCAAGGCCACAAAGAGTCCTAGTCGATCCTGGTGGTGTAGTGGTTACCACATTTGTCTTCTAAACCCAAGATCGCGGGTTCGAACCCGGCCAGGACCGATGGATTTTTTTGGGTGTAAAAATCCTAAGTATGGCTTCCTTCGAAGGGAAGTAAAACCGTGGGTCCCGTGTCGTGTATTTGCGGCACGTAAAAGAACCTCAAGCCTGAAAGAGAGGCCTCTGAGAAAATTTTGTCGGCCGTTTCACGCCCTGAGTTGAATGGAGCTGATGACCTGAGATGTTAAACAGCGTCCGTAAATAAATAAAAAAAAATCTTCCTTAATAGCAAAGTTGTCTCTGCGATTTTTCCTGATGTTGGCTTTGTAGTTTCTTTATGTTCTTTTATCAAAGTCAAACGTCTTGCTATCTGCGAGGTGTTCTGACCTTAGTAAACACAACCCGCAGTCGCTCTTTGTTGGTGTACTGTCAGTTATTTACAAACACCCAGTTGTTCTTTTAGGTGGGGGCGGGAGATAGCGTGGATAGAAATGTAATAAAAAGATAGCAGCTGGTGTTATTTGCATGCGAAAAATAGTTTAGATAAAAAAGCAGTATTAGAATATGGAAAAGAAAAGATTACAATTCAAGTATATTCATCCCAATAAGGGTTTAGTGCATTATGTAACAGGACACGGTCCATATTGTTCATATTTGCAAAGTTTTAAATTACAAGCAAACAATACATGTACGGACTGTAACGTGATCGATGCACCGGAACATGTCTCATTTGAATGCCCTAAATACCAGTCAATTGTAGCAGAGGAAAGACGACTACTTGCAGAGAAATACATTTGGAACATCGTGGGAGACTAGGATGATTTAAGGGTATTGAATGAGTTACTAAATAAAATATTATTTAAAATGGCAGAAGAGTGTATAAACAGCAAATATCAAATAAGAGAGAAAATCCAAAGGTACACTCTCCTGGAAGATCCAAGAGAACCAGGGAAATGCAAGAAAGATATTTGCAAGTAGAATTAGTTGAAGAAAATGGTGATAAAGAAGATAACACCCAAATTGAATCACAAGAATGGAACAGAATTGACAGAAGAAGATAATAATTGCAGTTTTCGGGGGGAAAGGAGAGAAGAGAAGGAAACTAAACTGTAAACACACCATGGTCCAGTATAGCTGCTGCTTGAAACCGGCAGCAACTCCATTGATGTTCAGGTCCTGATGCCAGGAATTCCGGTGGGGAGCAGCCCGGATACCGAGCGTTAGCAGAAATGAAGATTGTAGGCATTAAATTGGATAAAAAATTGAAAATTAATTCATTGTAAATGTAATCATTGCTACTAGGTACCCGTAGCAATTGTAGTAGATATAATTATAAATCATAGTTAATCTGGATTCCAGTACCGGTTTAGTTTATTGAAATTTTAGTTTTGTTTAGTTATAGTATTAGCACTGTTGATTTAAAAATCTGTAGAATTTAAATTGTAATTTAAATTATATTGAAAAAATAAATAAAATAAATCTGGAGCATTTGATGTAAAAACAAGATATCAAGATATAAGCATTGCAGAATAAAAATACAATATTATAATATGGAAATCAAATGACAGATTTACTGTTTAGTCTAGTGCTTTAATGCCATACTTAGAACAGTGTGGCTGATATACATGATGTGCTTTTTTCCGGGAACATATTTGATTGGTAGAATGTTTACATGTGTAGAATAGTTTCCCTTTCTTTCTCCGTGCATTAAACACATCCTGAACAGCAAGTTATTCCTAGTTTATTTTACAAATATTACACACATCTTGGCCAAACTACTGAAATAATGGCAAATAAATTCACGTAATGCATTGTAATAAACCTGCTGCAACTGCTTATTGACTGATATAATTTTCTTACCCACCACAGAAGCTAGCGTGAAACAGGTACATTCACTTTCTGGAAAATAGCAGCGGCGATTCCATGTAAAATCGGACGGAAAAATATTCTTATGCTAATCTTAAAAATTAGAAATGTTTTTTTTTTCTAAGAATATGGCATCCTTGTGTCTGAAATTCGCCAAAGCTGCCCTATTTTATTTAACTAATCTTCTGTTTTATATTCACATTGCTCTCAAATATCTTACAATAAAAACCTGAAGAGAAAAATATATATATAACATATTTAATTTTTAAGATCATACACGTTGCTGATATTTAGTATATCAACAATTTAGTGCACATTCGTTTAAAAATAAAAAAGTTTTATACAGAATATCGATGCATAATTCAAGGTTTATGGAATATTCGTTATCTTAAAGAATATAAGAGAATATTGTCAGCTTTTTTCCCCGTTATATTTTAAATGCAAGAGTGAAAGTGTGTATAATTTGAGAGGGAAAGAAATCTGTAAATTTAATTTCATAATGGTTGTTTACCTCCGTCTATCCCTAGTAAATCGGTGAATTTTCGAACCTCCTGAATAGTTATAAAAGACGCGTAAACTGAATAGTTAGCCTATGAAAAGTGTACAGAAGCTGTTTTCAAATTTAGGAGTGATTAGACATTTTTTTTCTTTTGTGTAACAATTGTAGTCTTCGTGATTGGCAAGAGATGACAATGGTAAGGACTTGGTGGTTATAAATTCAAGAACGCAGTATGATATTTAAAAACATTGATCGTCTAATTGTAGATGGACAACACTTAGAAATTTTTTGAACAATCTTACAGGTCACAATCTTTTTTCTCGATAAGAACTCTCAAAAAAAATTATGCTGTTATCCCTAAGGTAATTTAATCTTAAAATCTAGGATTATTTATTCTACCTTTAACTTTATGATATACTCCTTCACGAAGAATTCCTTAGTATTATCTGAAGAGAAGTGCGAAAAACAAAAGATTCCCATAGCGAACTCATTGGGTGAGGGATGGCAAGTGTTAACCAATGATGGTAAAATAACATTCTGCAATCCATGTAACAAACAGATGGGTTGCAGCTTAAAGCGATTAATTTTGCATTAAAATGCTAATTTTAAACGTTTAAGTGATAGGGTGCTTCTATAGTCTTATCCTTTTTTTCTAACTCTAGAGAATGAAATTCCCAATATATTATTAATCTAACACTTTTCCTCAGCGATGCTATACGGAAAGTTAACGAATTGGAGTCACTTTCTATATGGTCAATGAAATACGGCCTTCCTTAAACGCTAGTAAGTCTCAAGTTATCCTATTAGAGCATCCAAGATCGAGGTGCGATAATCATAACTTGCTATCAATACTTGTAAATGATACTGTCATTCCTAGAACTCGGAAGTTCAGGCATTTATTTTGTTTAAAATAGGCAGGCAAACAGGACGTTAAAGTGCTGAAACTAAACAATTAAAATTGGCATTAATTTAAAGTGAAAACATTGAATAATATCAGTCATTATTAATGAAAATTGGCATTTAAGATACATAATAATTTCATCATACAATTAAATTACTTAAACTTACTTTTCTTGGTTACATACAAGATGTTTTTTCATGATATCAACTATCACAGCCGCTTGTCAGGGAGAATATTTTTCATCATGGAAAAAGAATGTTCTACTTCCACTGAAACGATTGGAGGATATTTAAAACAAGCTATCTCGAAAGGAATCATACCAGTTACAACACCTTTCAGGGTATCACGGAAATGTTGATAAAGACAAAGTAAACTAGTTTTGAATAATCCTGGCGAATGAGAAAGGAGCACATTGGTTTCTGGTCGAGTTAATTTTCTGTTTATGCGGGCAGTCAGGTTAGTAATCTCGGGTTTCTCTCTCTTACTTCCGAATGGACAGTTGTATTTCTCATCTTTCTCATTGTTTGTTACATTTGCGCTCCTGAAAAGTTACCCCCGCCCCAAATTTCCTAGAACTGTCTTGCGCAAATCGATACTTACTCATTCTGCAGGACTATTCAGAACTACAGTACTTCCCTCATCCGATTTACTGTTATTCGTATGCTCAAGGTAACCGTCGTTTCTTTCACTAAAGAAGGTTCTTCTATTTAAAGAGCTTAAGTGAATGGGCTGAGGAGAAAGTTTTGACTAATTGAAAAGAAATAAATGTATAAAAATATTCTCGATGCATATTTTTGTGAGATGAACATGCCATTTAATTGTTATAGCTTTTTTCAAATCGATATTTTGAAATTCTTTATATGCTTTTTAAAATATGTAAATACTCGCAGAAGAAATACTTAACGATCCAAAACAAACAAAAATTTTTTTAAATTTTAAATAAGCAACAGAAGCCAAAATAAGCAGAAAAGGAAAAATAAAAACTAGCCATACATGCCCCAAATGTACCAAATATTCATTTCTATCTGACTCTTAAATACATATATCCACCCATAAAGAAAAGGTATTTTGCCTAACTTCCAGGCTTTGGCAATTCCACAAAGTCCAGCTGTAAAAACCCGTGGATTTTATTTGGACAGTCATCTAGAATGGAGCGAGCAGATAATATCATACCTGTAAAAAGATTTTCTATTATTCACTCATTGAAGCTATTGAAGCATTGTATTCCAGATAAATTAAAACGTATCCTAGTACGAACACTGGTAATGCCATACTTCGACTATTTTGATGTTCTATTAACGAATCTTAACGCAAACTTTAAAAACAGAATATAGGTGTACAGAACGAACATGTTTGATATAAATGTAAACTTTGTAAACATGCCTTTTTTTCCACGTCTTTCGAGACTCTGCCTTGGTTAAGTGTAAATGATAGCAGAGTTTTGCATTCTCTTAATCATCCTTTACAAATTCTGCATACCGCCATTCCAACATACGTAGCTTTCGTTCCGTCATTTATTTTCAGACCATCATTTGTTCTGTTTAAATATTATTTAATTAAAATTACGACATTTATTGTTTATTTTAGGTTAGGAATATACTGAAGTTTCATGTACACTTAAATCAAGAAAATTAGTTGAGTAATACACATTTAATGAATAATTCTAGCTTGTAGCTGTATATTGATTTCATCAGTTTTCATACTTCATTCACGAGTGGGTTAAATAATAATCTCCTATTAATTGTTTAGTGTCAAATTAAGTTGTATCACATACACACAGAGTCAGAATTGAAGCATTTGTCTATCTCTCATAAATCATGTATCATTAATTGTATTAATTAAAATTGGTTGAATGGAAAAGAAAGACTCTAATTGATCACCACCTCTTTGGTCTAGTGTTAAGCGTTGCTGATTACTGTCCGGGAGGCCCAGTTTCGATTCCCGGTACCTGCTTAGGATTTTTTCTAAGTTTGGAATGTCTGAAATGGGGTCCACCCAGCCTCGTGAGGACAATTGGGAAGCTGACTGATAAAAAGGTGGCGATCTTCAATCTAGTAAGCCGCGAAATAGCGATCAGCAGGATGCGGTGTGCTGATCACATACTTCCCTGCAATACTGCACTCTACCAATGTAATCCCGGAATGCAAGTAGCAGACGCAGCGGTCGTCGTGGTAAGCCGAAGGCCTACATGAGGTTATGGGAAACCAGGCTTGAAGAATGACTCTAACTTGCCAATTAAAATAAAACGTATTATTATTATTATTATTATTATTATTATTATTATTATTATTATTATTATTATTAAGGGAGAGCAGTTGGGGTTCTCAATGGTAGCAAAGCTTTCGGTTTAATTGTATCCGAAACTTTTCTATTTTATTAAAGATATTTTCCTACATTCGATGTTTTATGTATTTTAGGTAATTTACTTGTCACTTTAAAACCAATTTAATGCTTAATTGCACAAAGATGGAGCTGAAATCAGATTAGAATTTACTGTCATAGAGAGACAAGACATTAAGCAAAATTAATAATATATTAAAAGTTATATTTAAAAACAAATTCATATCAAGTTATGTTGACAGTTGCAAACCTTTCCAGCTAACTTTTCTGGTCCATCAGTGAATGGATCCATAGTTTCCCATTCCCTCGTCAATTCGTCTTCTAAGTATAGCAGATAAAGTAAACGAGGCGATTGTAATCCATCTTCACAAACTACTCCATCCTGAGTGACAGAGTGTGGTTAGCTCTGGAAAGCTCGGCATTGCTTGTTGTGATGGAAGAAACGGCAGAAGCGACATTGCTGCGCCTTGTGAGAAAGATCTTAAACATAAAGTGGTCTTTTGAAACTAATATCAGCAGTTTGATATAAATAATGCCCTTAATTACATTTATTGTTTGTTTAAAGCACAATGCTCAGCTTCAAACCTTAAAACATGTTTACAATATTCCTAAGTGTCCCCGTAATATGGTTATACAAGCATTACTTTGAATCAAACGAAGCGGGAGAAATGAAGGTGCTTAATTAGCTCTGACACAAGGAAACAAATATAGCCAGAGCTATGTTACATTATTGGATAACTAGAAGGAATTGGTAAATCAAGGCAATAGCTAAATTTTAAAATTGATACCAAATATTATGTTTGTATATACCGAGGGTGCCAAAAATGTATACACACTTTCACAGTAGATGTCTTTTAAATATATTTCAAAGTTGGACCGAAAAACAACAGTAATGTGTAGTATGATGTTGTGTAAATAGATATGACTCACATACATTATGACAGCGTTGTTACGTGACAGATAAATCAACAATGAACAAATGAAGCCAAGGCTATCGTATGCTGTTCTGTAAACAGATGAGACTCACATTATGATACCGTTGCTGCCCAAAATGGAGCTAAGATTTTCGTTTGAACAGCGGAAAGCAATTTTGAAGTGATACTGGAAAGCCCAGAATGTTATTGAAGTTCAAAGGTAATGGAGACGTGTGTACAGAACAGAACCGCCAACGCGAGTAACAATTGCACGCATTCGAGACAAATTTGAGACTCGTGGTACCATATGCGATGTTCACAAGTGCTGATCTGGGAGACTTCGCACAGCAACAAGCCCCGCGTCCTCGCCAATGGTTTTGCAACGTTTTGAGCATTCGCCGCAGAAATCTACAAAACAATGTTCACGTGAGACTGGGATTAGCAGAACCGCGTCGGCACACGTCGCATTATTAAAATACCAAAGTTGAAAGTTTTCATCCCAAGACTTTTGCATAAGTAACTGTAAAAGTATAAGATGATTATGCTCATCATTTTCTGTTTATGTGAATTCAGTTTTGTTATGTTAACACAATTTTTTCTTTGCTTGAGGTGTGTATAGATTTTTTATATATAAGATTTTCACTTGAATAGAGTATTACAAAAACATCAGAATAAAGTTGAAATTTTCTGCTGAACACAAACTTTTTTGCCATTCTTCATAAGTATCCTTTACAGAATACATTAGCACCTATAAAATAACTTTAATATACTAAAGCAACAGAAATTGAACTAATGACGAGCTTAACATGTTATGTAATGAACAAATTCTAAAACTATTTTTTATGAAAATGGATTCTATAGCAGTGATTTATTTATTTCGTTTATTTACGGACGATCTTTAATATCTCACGTCATTAGCGTCCCATTCAAATCAGGATGTGAAACGGCCGATATTGCTCAGAAACGTCTTCTTTCAGGCTTAGGTTCTTTTACGTGCTGTAAATATACTATACGGAATACGCGACTTTACTTTCCTTCCGAAAGAAGTCATACTTATTATTTTACTCCCTAAAAATCCATCAACCCTGGGTTGGCTTCAAACTCGATCAACTTCTAGCGGTAAAATGCTGTATCAAGAGTATTAATCCTTTGTTTAAATTTATGATATGTAACTGAATTTAGCACCAAATTCGTCTTCTAATCTATGGTTAATTTCTTCAGGAATCCAGTTCTACAATTTCCTGTAAGAGCTGACATCGTCGGTGATGCGAGATAATGTTTTCCGGCGTAAGAGAGGTAAGTAAAGCTGCTAATGTCAAAAAATAATTGGAAAGCTACAGTTGGTACTGAAATTTTCGACTCAAGATTTCTGTTGGTTATCTCAGCTTCCCAGACATTCATAGAGAGCATACAGCTCCATTCATTCTTTATAATAGAAAAGATGGAGGGGGATTGTGACTTCACTTAAATATCATTGGTAGGGAATTTAAACCGGAGGGGATATACCCTGTTAGCTCTATAGGGTTGAAGAGCATGCAACGGAAATTGTTGCTGTTGAAACCTTAAAGGCTTTCTCCCTTGCTGCGATTGGCAGCGCTGAGAGTTGAGGGGAGGGGTACTGCACATGCGCACAGTAGTGGTTATTATGCAAATTATGGAGTTAACTATCTATTCTCATTCTAATACATTTTGGTTTTAAACGTATTTTTCTTTGCCTGTAAATGCGAGAGTATTAGTAGTTCTGCATTGTTCTATTTGAAGAGTTATTGTTAATGGTGTTAAAATAAACTATGGTTAAATGTCGAAGTAAATAAACAGCTAAAGCTATAATAAACTAATACACTTTAATGAATGGTGGCTTTCCTTTCCATCAGTTTTGTTTAAATACTCTATAAACATTTAAAATTGCAACCAGCTGCAAATGGGGTTGCTAAACTTAACTTTTATATGCAGAGAGAAGTGTGTTACTGTTTAATTACCTAATTAATAATCATTATGGCAAACTTTAGTTGAATACGCTTAACGTGCTATAGAATTAATAATGGTCTTAATATCTTATTGTGATGGCATTCCATGTTTGTAGTAATTAGAAAAGCAGCTGTTGAATATTAAGAAGCATTAGGCTATTCTTCCAACCATGTCCCAAACATGTTTGGAGACGTAGAGAGCTGCACAATAATTTCAGCTTTTCTTAGAGCTTGCACAAAGATTGTACTCTATGAGGCGGATCATTATCTTGCTGAAACATCCCGTTTTCGGTGTTGGCCATAAGAGGAATAAGCAATGTCTAGATTATCCTCTAGATGTACTAACGAGCAGTCATGATACCATTAGTTATCACCATTTGGGCCTTATATTTTAGCCAATTAAGGTCCGATGTATAAAATCTAGTAGTATTTCTTCAGTGCCTGTCGACACTGGCCTTTCCCTCTTCCCAATACTGGTCATTCTGACACAAAAATAATCGCTATTGTCAGTGAGTACAACTTGTGTCTTTCGCCCAGTATAGAGATGTTCCCGACATCAAGCCATATTGATAGCAAACGTTGTTAACAGTTTGTGCTGTCACAATAGCTGGACTTTGTGCAGATGTTGCTTTACAGTTTATGGTCGATGCCGTTGAAGTACGCTTCGAAACTTAAATCTAGTGTTCAGGAAACAGCTCGTTATGGTACTTCGCGTTTAATGTGGAAACGCACTATCCTGTTGAAATAGTTTTGGGAAGTCTGCGTTCAGTAGACTTAGCAAATTTTCCTGTTGCAATGTATTCAATGAATATCATCATATCAAAAAAAAACACGATTCTATTTTTCCATGTCTCGCATCACATCATCAAATGTTTGCTTCCTTTATCGTTTTGAAGGACTCAATCAGTGAGAAGTTTCGGGTATTCTGACGGTTGACTTCTTCAGAAACATAAAAGATCGCTTTATCAGAGAACAAAATGTGTGATGGAAACGTGTCATAATTTAACCACTGATCTCCTGACCACTCGCAAAAAGGCATTCGGCTTATAGGGTTATATTCACTTAAAGGCTGATAGAATTGAGGTGTATGGTAGCCAGGGATTAAGAGCAGCAGTACATCTGCTCTTGGACACAGCTGTTAGAACATACCTTGTACTGACAACGAAGCTAGCCATCACTGGTTGCTTTGACACTAAGGTCCCATTCACAATGAAAATTAAACGTAACGCCAACTTAGACATAAAAGCTAGATGCTATGTATTGTAACGGAACCATTCACAATGAATCACGTTAACATAAAAATAAACGTACAATTAGACGTAAATTAGATGCTTGCAAGGTCCAAGGCTTTGCGTCTACGTCTAACTTAAACTTAAGAAATCAACCAATCAGAACACAGGTGTTCTGTTTGTAGAACTCTATGGTAGAATTTATCCTTACACGGAGCACGGAAATCAAATGCAACTCTTGCTACTTGCTGCTGCAAGTCCCGAGCCAGTTTGACTTCCACAGACATGGCTAGATAATAAGGCTTTCAAGCGAATAGTACCACGCACAGAATGCGCTATAAGTTGATGTTTATGGTTTTTTCCCTTGCAATCAAAGGAGATTTGCCACAATTACAGTAATTTACCTGCCCGTATCAATTTATATTTAAGAAAAACTACTGGGTCCATCGATTTCTAGTATTTCTCCAAGGTTAGCGTTAGAACGAATTACGTGCGAATTCTAATAAGAGAAGATTTTGCCAACATTACAATATTTTACTTGCATAACCATCTCCTATGAATTTTTATTTAAAAGTTACGGAGGACAACGCTTAGGTTACATTATGTTTAACAAATAAATAATACGTGCAACATTTACACTGCGGCCACGCACAGTAGTTCGCCGTCGCTCGGGACTTGCAGCAGCTAGCAGCAAAAGTCGCAATTGATTTCCGTGCTTCGTGTAAGGGCAAGTTATGGTAGAAAGAGATCAGTGACTCTGTAGGAAGAATAGCGTCAATGGACAAAAGATTAATTGCATTATAAGAAAGCTATCCTTGTTCATATTACCCCAGACAAATTAGTTACTACACTTTGAATATGCATAAACACTACCGCCATCTCAGAAGCAGGTATTTCAATCGGCTGTTAGTTGATCTTCGCTTGTTCTTGTTTTTGATTGGCTAATATGTACGTTTGTGTCTTTCGTTGTGAATGTCTACATACTGCCAAGTTGACTTGTTACATCTTATTTTATTATGTTTACGCTTAATTTGCATTGTGAATAGGTCCTAACAGTTCTTGACGGCCTTCTGCGAGGCCCTATTCTTTACTGTCCCAGTATAAATTTGTTTATCTGCTTGCCAAACGCCTGTTTGCAATTGGTGCGTTGTTTGGATGCAGCCAATTGCATTCTTCGGCTACTGCCAAGTGAATGTAGGTCTCCATCAGGAAAATAATTTGGATTCGCATTCTCTACTCAATAGCGTCATTTACCTATAAAGAATAATGGTAATGTGAGACAATATGAGAAATTACTTTGGGGAAACCTTATAAATTTTAAATATCTGTTTGCATACCAGAAATACTATTTATAAATGTTGACATAAAATAAGTGAACGAGTAATTCGGTAATGAGAGAGAGAGAGATGGAGAGAGAGAGAGAGAGAGAGAGAGAGTTTATTCTGTTTCTGTTTTGCTACGCACCAATAGTTTAGTGGACTTGTCGGTATTCCGCAAATCTCTGATGCCAAATGACGAGATCACTGTTTTGTGTAAAGCGGCGCCTAAACAAATGAATGGTATGATACATGTATATTCAAGTGCTTCATAGCAATATATATTAAGCAGTTGTAGCTAATATTTTATTACATTTCACTGCTTAAAGTGTATTTTGCTATAAATGCTGATGTTTTAGTGTTTCGTACAGCAGTTTTTAAAGTAGGTATTTCAGTATTAAACCGTGTTATAAGTATTGTTAATTAGCATTAATCTAAGTATTAATTACAGGTTTATAGGTAAAACCAGAGACGGTCATCTTAATTGAATCAGTGATTTTAAAATGGAAACAACTCCAGGATCTATAGTTTTGAGGAAGTAAAGCAAATAACTTTATAAATTCCAAAGCTGCTGTTCCACAATAAACTAATGGAGCTAATCTTTGTGGATTGTTTGAGCTATTCATGGATCTTGATTTTGCATTAGTCTAACTTACAGATTATTTTTTATGCCTAGGACTTTATTCCTTTTAAAATTAATTCTGCGACCTATTGTGGAAAGTATCAAAACATTATTTTCATTGTTTTAATTTCATTGTAATTAAACATAATAATGCTCTGGCATATTTTTCTTAATTTTGATTAACATATTCTGTTATGCAGATGTTATAAAAATTCAATATATTACATACTTCTAGGGCTATTCATCAAAACCGACATCAGTTGTTGGCCACGAGATAATTTTCTGGTAGAAGTTCTGATGTTCATCTGGGATGTACTGTACTATTTTTTCAATATCTGCTATCTTCTCACTGTTGCTTGGAATACCAAGTGTACTATAGGGAAGGCAGACCTGAACTTGCCAACTTGGAAAGAGTGCTGGCTAGTGCCATCAATGTACTCAAGTACCTCTAAATATCCAAAGTGTTCTTTATTATATGTTAGTGCTTATACTTTGAAAGAGTAAGCACTTTGAGGAGGAACATAAAATACATCGGTCACCATAGAATCTTCTGACTTTGCTGGTGTGCAATGAAAGTACTTTGGCACCCCTTAGCTGATAATATTAGTGAAATACATTAATGTGGATTGTACACTCGATCATGAAGTCAGAGATGCTTTATGAGACCAAAGTCGTGATCACATGTCTTTCAGGAAAGTACTGGTGCATGATATTAAATCTTTCTGTAAAGATTAATGACATTAAAAATCGCACAACTTTGTGGGTTTTGTTTTGTCCACTTCAGAAGTCACTGAACGCATGTGTCTTCACACATGGGGGATTATGAAAGCAATCTTGCAAACGATACAAACTTCATCTGGTCCTCTTTGGCCTGATTATTTAGATGACATTCGAGGCCATCTATGATTTCATAGTCCAGGACTTGTTTCCTCTTTAAAATCAATGGGGGTTTTAACCTGTTACTAGATTCACATTTAATACAACACATGTTTTTCTTTCACATTAATATATGGCTTAAGGACTGAGAACAAAATGTATATCTCAAATCATTTCTGCAAAAAATTGGACATACTTCCTTTTTCAAACCACAGATTCAATTTTCGTTTTTAATTCTGGAATCTAAAGTCGCTGCATTATTTTAATGACAACTATAGCTCCATTCTTTGTATTCTTGTTAAAAAAATGTTCTCTTTTCTTGGAAAGTAGCGCAGACAAATTTTCATTTTGCTCGTTTTGGTCACTATATTGTCTCCCAACTGCAGCTGAAACTAATCCTGCGAGAACAGTCGGACAGCTAATCTAGTATTATGTGTTCAGATTTAAACTTCCGTCGGACACACATGGTAACTGTAATAATGGGCACCTCACTAAATGGGTTTCCTAACTAAAATTTTTGAAAAGGGAAATGTACTTTTCAGATTGTAAGCGGATGGGCATAACAATATATGTGTTTAATGGCAGGTACGTAAGAATATCTACTTTTGTATTCCAAAGCAGACAAAAAGCAATATATACTGCTGTATGTGATGAATAACCGTGGGTCAGTCTGGCACCTGACAAAGACAAACCTGTCTTCGCTGACATAATGCACTTTAATAATTGCCTAGTGAAAAAGTAACGTGCTCAATCTAAGGGCACAAGATGATTTAGAAATTGTTGCGTGAAAGCTTTTAGTAAATGAAACAGGTGAAAGCTTCTAAAGAGAAACAATTGTAAATAATTTTCATATGCAATTCGATAGAGATGGACACTGCAGTCAAGCATTTTAAATGTTTAATAGTTTTCACCTAGGTGAGCAAGAGAAGATCAATTATAAGAGCAGAATCATATTTGAAATATAAATTGCGAAAAATTATTTGTATAAAGATTGAGTTAAATACTTAGTTTTCTGCTACGCTTTATCTCGGCGATACGCAATTGATAATTGGTTAGTTTATGGATCCAATTACTCAAGGGGATAGGTTGCCATTTTCTCATGTTTTATATATTAAAAACACGAGAGAAATATTATGACATTACATATGAATTGGCATTTTATGTGCGTTGCAAATGTTACTGAGAGACAAGAAACTTTTTATTCACATGTTGCAACTCTACCTCGGAAACTTTGGCTATTTCTTAACATATGATGTTTTTCAATTCACTTTATGTTCGCGAATTTGTTTCATAGTCTCTCTCTATCACTGAATATAGAAATATCAAAAAAGAAACGATAAAATTGTAAAAACATGCACAAAAATAAAGTGCTGGCAAAGTAAACAGTTAAACACATTGAACGATTCTAAAGAAAACTCGCAGAAAGTGTCAAACAAATGCCAAGGAATTATTTCAACGGCAGAAGCAGACGAACAGTATTATTTTTTATATTGATGGTAAGAAATAAGTTTCGGATTATTAAGTAAATATATATTTTATTTGCACTGCAAAAGAACTAGTAAACATGTGTAAAAATTAGGATCAGTTAACTCTACTTATAGTTTAAATTTTTATCACGTGAAAAAATATACATATCTGTAAAATATTTCTAAATATTTCCACAAAACGCATAAAAATTAGTCTTAAGTATAAATACTTTTGAACAAAAACTCAATGTCAGACTTATTATTACAGGAACGGAATTACCTTTTGGTTGCATTTCATATCATGTGGCTGGCTCAGTAGTGCTATCTAACTTACATCCAGTTGCATACAGTTTTAATTATTAGAATTGTGCCATCATGAACTGCTTGTTTACTTTTAATACCCTATCACTGCTTTTGCCGGAGGGTGTTTTGTATACTTTATTTCTTCCTCCTGCTTTTCTCTTTCCTTGCCAGGCGATAAAGTGCAATTAGTGTTCTGTGTGGACTCCAAAATGTGATTGTGCGGACTTTGCGAGCGTGCCATTGGAAATTTTCTTGCTTAATGCGAATCCACAACTGATGCTTTGACTCCTGTTCCTCTATGTCACCATTAATAAAAAAAAAAGTTTATGAAACTGGTGCTAGTTCTACTTTAGTCTTTACTTAAGTGTCAGATCATCGTAGTATCTGCAGCTTGACACCGTCGACGCATATCAAAGATGTGAAGCAAGAGATGGTAGAAAAGAGAACTGCTGTATTCCGCAATCAACAGTGCTGGAGCTCTGAGCTGAGATCCCTAAATTTCTGTTAATTTCTTGTGTTGTAGAGTAGCAGTTTTCAAGTTATAGTTTGCAGCAACCGGCTTCAGAATTTAAGGATGTTTTTAGTTCTTCAAGAAATGTCAGGTTACACAGTGTTAAAAACGACAACGTATATCTCCACTAATTTGGTTTTCCTCTGCAGGCAATTAAAAAACCTTAAATGTGAGGGAAACATTTTTACAGTTTTATTGGATCTGCATATATACCGAGTATGCCAAAAAATGTATACACACTTTCACAGCAGATATCTATTTAATATATTTCAAAGTTGGAACGAAAAACAACAGTAATGTGTAGTATGATATTCTGTAAGCAGATGTGACTCACATTATGTTATGCTGTTGCTACAACAAAATGGAGACAAGATTATCGTTTGACCAGCGTAAAGCAATTTTGAAGTCCTATTGGAAAACCGAGAATGTTGTTGAAGTTCAAAGGCAATGGATACGTATGTACAGAAAAGAACCGTCAACGCAAGTAACAATTGCATGCATTCGAGCCAAATTTGAGACTCGTGGTACCGTATAGGATGTTCACAAGGGCAGATTTGGAGATCTCGCACAGCGAAAAGCTCCGCGCACGGGAACCAAGGCAATATCCAAGGTATTGGAGGACGAACAGGTCCGATTGAGTTTCCACCACGTTCTCCGGATCTACTCCGTTGGACTTCTATCTATGGGAAACTCTTAAGAATGTTGTATATCGTAGAAAACCAGTTGCACTAGCAGCACTTCGGGAAGAAATTGAAACGGCATGTGCTGCAATCGCTGAGGACACTTTCGTAAACGTTGCTCAAATCAGTAGTTCAACGTACTCAGAAATGTATCGATGCCTATGGTGGGCATTTTGAGCAACTGTTGTAACTGTAAAAGTGTAAGATGATTAGTGCTCATCATTTTCTATTTGTGTGAATTCAGTTTTGTTATGTTAATACAGTTTTTTCTTTGCTTGAAGTGTGTATACATTTTTTGGCACCCTCTGTGTATGTATATAAGTTTTGAAATTACTGTTAAGTGTGAGTGATATTCCCAGGTATAAATTTGCCATACTGACATCTTATATGTGAAATATATTCTTTCCCAGAGCATAAGTCAACGCTTCGCGATAATCGTCCGTCATTTCAGATGGATAACATGACGAAAAGTCGCAATTAGTAGTTGGGGAGGCATAACATAAATTATATTGCTGAGTACTGTATGCTGTTAATATTGACTTAAAATAATATAAACTTTATTAAATATGTTTCCGTTTTTGTCACACATTTAGGTATTTTTATACATAAAATAAGCATACTCCAGATTTTTAGAATCTGAGCCCTAATTATAACTTTATCCGAGTGTAAGTCAGCTATAAATCTTGTATTTCTAGTGGTGTAATTATTTTTATGTTTGTTTACCATGGATGTTTAATCTAAAAACTGTTCTATTTGCCATAATAATTTGCAATGTGCCCATTGCATTTGTAGGGAAATGCTTCAAGGGATTATTCTAATCTTGTAAAATCTATAGCATTTAGGAAAAACCGTACAAGTAGATGAAGTAAACATAAAGGTAGCCCCTAAAATCAACAATTGATACACTAAAGTAGAATTGAGTTATACAAGCAGACTTAGCTGTTTTTACTATTGTATCACAGCAGATCAAAACAATGGGACTATATTTATTTCTTTATTCCTTTTTCCTATTTCCTTTGGCAAAATCAATATGAATATCCTGAATTTTTAATTTGACTCAGTTTGATTTCAATTTGACTCATATATAATTCCTCCATAAAGAATTAAGCCGTAAACATGCATATTAACCTAAAAAATTTAATGCTTAATAACTTCCTCCATTTTTCCATTACATACCCACGTTTAAATAATACGTATAGGACTGTAAGTGATCCCCCGCTCATTTTTTTTTTTTTTTTTTTTTTTTTTTTGGCAAAGTGGAGTTATTGAAATCTTCCTAAATGCTTTTACACAGCAAATATTTGTACTGCCAACATGAACTTTAAAGCAATTTTAATAAAACAATTGAACTTTGAATAATTTTCCATGTAATATATTAGATCTAGGGATGTAATTTTTCACATAATTATTCGCACTTATAGCATAAGAATGCATTAAATATGAGGTTGATTTATTTAATTTTGCATGGAAATTCTCAGAGTACCATCAGCTTCGCTTCTTATGTTTTGGCACACTAAGGAGTGAAATGCTAAAACGAAGAATAAAATAGCAAAAATCCGAGATCAGGGACGGATTTGAATTATGTATTAGATCTAATACGATCACAGGCTCGAAGCCATACTGATATCCTTATTATATGGCACTCGAACTGAAGGTGCAATATAATTCCATTTTAATTTATTAATTTTCTATTTACTAATCTCTAAAATGATCGTATTATGCTTAAATTCTCACCAAGTGTATATTTACCTCACTAATTCCTACCACGTGCACGTCAGGTATATCAAAACTCCAATACTGAGAGCAAACAACCCCTTTGCTGTATAATAGTAGGCCATTATCAACATCCTTTGAAAAGGTGCTCTTCGTATATTTTTTTAACCATTTTAACACGTGTTTGGTAAAAGGAAAGAGGAGACACCCCTACTACAAATAACGTAAGCATAAGCAATACCACCCTCTTATTTCAGGGTTGAGGAAATAGCACCATAAGTCATTCTTGCGAGGTTTATTGTTTGTATAGCACGCACACACGCGCTGTGAAAAGGAGAGAGCTTTTAAGATACCGAAGGGGAATGCTCCTTCTCTTCATATCTATCCTCAACTAAAAACTATGAACAAACCTTAAAAATAAAAATAAAAACTATAAAATGGAAGCCAGAGTTTACCCTTTTTGTCCCTACAAACAAGAAAGGACTGTAAACAGTTCATATGACACTACTGAATTTTAATTGCACTTGTACTATATTTGAGGGTTTCTTTTAATTTAAACAGAGGAGAAAAATATTCTTATTCCTGGTGGTTTCATCTTGAAAAAACATTTTTTCCTCTTCTACTGCACCCGAAAATTGGTCGAGAATTTGCATCGTGTATTTTTTTTTATGGTCGTTTAGTTTCTGACAAAGAAGGAGGGAGAAGAAATAAATGCGTAAAACTTTATAAGTTTGCAATATACCACACGTTGCCTGCAATAGCTTAATAGTCTGATATTTGTGTCATTGATTTTTTTAAGGAGGAAATGGAGACTCTCTATTTTTGGCTTGCGTCCGCAGCTGAACACAAACCGTGCTGGACAAACGCTGCGCCAGTCGCCAGCACAACAAATCATATACCCTACCCCCTTTATTATTTTTTTTTTTTTTTAGATATTTATGCACTATAGTGTGGGTTATCGTTATATTATCTAATGTTTTTCTCCCTTTTCTAAAACTGCTAGAAATTCTGATCATTTTCCTTCTTTCTCTGTCCACTCGTGCAACCTAGATTCTAGTATCTATTTTCCCTAAAATAGATAACAAAGTAATTCCTCTATAATTTCCTGGGTTATATATATATCACTCTTTCCTTTGTATAATGGTACGACCATGCTCACTTTCCAGCTCTCATATATTACCTTCCCCTCTTTGATTCTGTTTAGTAGCTCTAATACTTGCCCCCATTTCTGCAAAATTTGTCCAAAACTTTACTGGAACCCCATCTATTCCTGAAGCCTTATTTATTTTCAGAATTTTGATCTGATATCCCTTCTCATTCGCAGTAAACTCTTTATCCAAACATTCTTTCTATTTATAAACTACTTAGAATTTATAGATAGTAACTTTAGATGCTATAAAATTCTGACATAGGCCTGCAGAAAACTGTGATGGCCTGCGACCCATACATTTCACACGTTACTTTTGCTTGGGATCAGTTTTTACCATTTTTTAAGCATTAATACTTCCTTATGTCTGGTTATGTCTGCATATTGCAGTACTTGATCAATTTTTACTGCCTGTTCTATTCTTATATGCCTTAAAAACTGAAGGAGAGATAAACTTGTTTTAAAATGCAGTTTGAAATACCTGTAGTGTACTTGTAATATTTAATTTTACTTTGGCGGTATAGAGCATTAACGAAAAACATAATTCTGCTTCACATCACACTCAAACCACCTACACATTGAATAACTTTTCAACCGAACATAAACAAAATGAAACATTCGCCTTGCATTCAAGCACGGTGTAAGTTGAGAGCCCTGGGAACCACCAACGGCTTGTGTGCAAAGAACGTGAAGAGAAGGAGGTGAGAGGGGGCTTGGAATGAAGAAGAAGAAGAAAAAAATGCAACGTAGCTACACTGGGATTCCCGGAAGCAAACGCGTGCATTGTTTTACTTAGAAAAGGACCTTTTACGCATGTGCGTGACACTTCTATTATGTTACACTTGATATTGGAATACTAGAATTTCACAATCGCAAGGGGGTTCGAATATGTCTGCCTGATTGTTTGCTTCCAAGTTATTACGTGCTGGGAAAAATAATAATTAGCGGCTGAAAGAAGAATGAACGAATATTCTTCAGAACCACCATGCAACACGGGCAAAATAGTGTTGAATATATGCTGCATTCATATGCAACTTAAAAGCATTTTAAGCATACTCTAAAAGTGACAATATTGATAACCCATAAGCACATAAAATACACAAATTGAGGAAATATAAAATGACTTCAACCTCCATTTTTATATTATGGATATTAGTATAATTAATTGCATGTATTATACATCTTATTATAATCAATTTGTACAATTTATATGCATGCATATTAATTGTTAAGTCATTTTACGCATGTTCTGAGTATTAGAACAACTTGTTTACAAATCTTTTAGACATAAACCAGGAAGCGTTGTGTTTTGGGAACGGGACAAAAAGAACCAGATGGTCCTGTACATCTTTTGTATATATTTTGTAAGAAGCTTTGTGTAAGAAGGGTCCTGGCTAAGAATTTGGAAATTGTTAGGGAAAAAAGAGTGGGTCAGATACCTAGGTATTGTATGAATAGTTTATTTGTTAAAATCCAGGACAGTCCGGGAAATAAAAACCTATTGATGCAACAGAACCTTGTGGGTGTAATAACTTGTAACCAACATTACGTAAAGAAACCCAGGGGAAAAACAGAAGGAATAAAGGGTAAAAAGGGCAGTCAATCGGAGAGCTTGTGGAGTAGAAAGACGCAAACTGTTAACAGGGAGCCGTGTCGAAAATAGTGGTACAGAGAGAAAAACAGTGGAACGGTGAAATATTTGGTACGGTTACTAGACAGACTAGAACCCATCGGGTTAGTTGTCAACACTCACTAACATTTTCAGAACTTAAAGGCGGTCTTTGAAAGATAAAATTACTTAAATATAAATAAATCGTGTTATAGTAAGCTCCACGATTCGTATTCGTCTTTTGCATAATTCCTAGTCCTCTCCCATTGGCCTATGAGGGTCATAAATTTCCAGCAACCACCACGCTAGTTGGCACGGCTATATTCGATAGGCAGCAGGAGAAAAGGAAATCGACATCAATCAGTCAACAATCAATTGAATCAATAAACTCCTCCCCCATTTATCACATTTTACTATCGAATATGATCGCAAAATGCATAAAATTCCGGTCCCTACTGATTAGTAATTCAGAAAATAGAAGGAGAAACAATATTTTTCCTGTTTATCCAGGGACCAAAACGGTATATTCCGTACTTATTGTTATTAGTAATGCTGATACAAATGTTCAGATACGCCATCAGAAAAAAAAATATCCCCAAAGCATTTACAAGGATGCTCAGCTGCAATAATAATAATAATAATAATAATAATAATAATAATATAATTAGAAGAAATGTTGATATCCACAAGCATTATATCCGTTTTCCCAATAGCGGATCACCAGAAAAAGCAAGATCATAATATTGTCTTGGTTTTGCTAATACCAGAATAGCATGGAACGAGAACAACGTTTCAGCATCGTGACCGTCCCCGGGAGGGAGGAACGAGAGGGGTAATCTAAAGGCGGCGAAACATGAAAGTGGGTAGTAAGTTTCCTCAGATGTAAGTCATAGTAAGCCTTCGATAATCACGGCGATATAACCCGTTGATGTTGACGAGCAGTACTCGCCAGATTGTGTAAAGCGAAAATCCACCGCCACGTCTCACATCATCAGCCCACCTCGCCTGGCAGTTTCTATGAAATGAAATTATATAAAATACCAGAGCGGATAAATCATGGAAAGGAAATATCCATACCAGTAATCAGGGAAAACCACGAAAAAAAGTCTAGGTTAGGATGGCTTAGTACAAGGGATTGGAACCCGGGACCTTCCGAATGCAAATACTATGTATTACCACCTGAACCGCCCTACTCCATTTACTACTATATGAGTTTTTTTTTTAAATATAATTTAATGTTAGTTTTTTAATGGAATTATTGTGCATGGAACCTTCTAAAGCCTAAAAGGAAAATTTTACTAAATAACAATCGCATGATTGCGCTATAAAAAAAATCCATTGATACCTGAGAAACTATTAGGCGAAGTGATGTATTCACCTTGAAGATAACCGTCAGCAAAAATGCGGCGCTGTCTTAACTGATTATTGCAGACCTGTCAACGCCTACAGCAAGTGTTTGTATGGGCGCGTCATCTCCAATTACTCCTCCTCTTTCTAATGTACTTCCAAACTGGTTTGAGTGCTCTTTCGTCACTCATAGGCTACCGGAATGTATTATGGTGTAATTTACTTGGGCAGAGGTTGATGGCGAGTGAGCTACGGACAGAATACCTTTTTATAAATTCTAAAGTGCATATTAAAGTGTAATTCCAACGCAATAATGTGTGGATAAAACCAGGTATTTATAAATAGGATTTGGCAGGTAGCAACGTCATCTTTGTTTGGTAGAGCTAGAAATGCACGTTTCATTTTGCTTCTTACCTAGTATTTACAGCGAAATATTTTGACTAATTCATGTGAATATTAGTTCTCTTCCAGTACTTGCCAGATATTTACTCAAAGTAAATATTAACCATTAACATTCTTATATCACGTTTCAGATTTTCGCGAAACGCAATGTCTTTTGTGGTTTTGTCGCCTGACTCACTGCAGCTGGTGTGTCGGCTATCAGAGCGCTAATTTCCGACAAAACGGATGTAATATTTTCGCAATTGACTTACGTTCTCGCAATTATACCTACAGTTACAATGAAAATGACCACAAACTTTGACTGGAGATGCTGAAAATTTCTGCTACATCCGCACATTTCTGGTTACTTTTCAGGAAACTGTCATTCACACGCATCAGTTCATCTTCTGAAATTGGGTTAAATCAAACTTAAAAACGTACAAGGTTAATGTTTTTCACAAATTTCAGGTAGGGGATTCTTATATTTGGGTTGGTTGTTGCGGAACGTATATAATAAGAGTAATTATACATATATGTAATGATGGTTCAACATAAAATAACGGGTATAGTACAAAGACTCGATTTTATGCACAAAAACTCCCTTGCAGACGAGGAAATTGGTGTGTGCGGAATCATACTTCATGAGTAAAGAATGTTAAATATGGGTAAATTACTCATCACTAACTTTACACGTCCATTTACAGAAAAATTTCCAAATATCAGGATCACTTGCATGCAATTCTTGCACAACAGTGACCTTGTATGCTTTCAAGTTTAAATTACTGAAGAGGGACCGATTCTTTTAAAGACGAAGAAAATGTGGAATATAATAGAACAACATTTCCAACTTCCCCTATTATAAGGTACGTGCTTATTGTTGCTGTAATTGTGAGAACTTAAATCTGTTGCGCTGATATTACATCCTCTCCACCGGAAATTACCGCTTTGACTGCCGCCCCGACAGCTGTCATGAAACGGGCGACAAAACCATAAGACTCCTGGTAAAGCTGACTCAGCTCAATGGGACCTCATTCCATCTCTTAGTCGGTCCTAGTGATGTAGTGGTAACCATACTTGCCTTCTAAAACCAAGATCGCGGGTTGGAACCCGGCCAGGGTCGGTGGATTTTTTTCGGGGCGTAAAAATCCTAAGTATGGCTTCCTTCGGAAGAGAAGTAAAGCCGTGGGTCCCGTGTCGTACATTTACGGCACGATAAAGCCTGAAAGAAGAGGCCTCTGAGCAAAATTTGTCGGCCGTTTCACGCTCTGAATAGAATGGGACGCTGATGACCTGAGATGTTGAAAGAGCGCCCGAAAATAAAACAAATCAAAAAATTATTCCATCTCTTGTATTCATCTGTTGCTACTTTTTGGCCGTTCTTTATATGAGTACTGTACAAGGGTTCCATTATATGGACCTCCCATTTCACGTATATATATAGTTAATATTATTCCTTGAACTCCATTGGGATGTATATTTCTTTAACAGAAAATAATAAATTGCATCTTGCAAGAAAAAGAAATGCTTACAAGCAACAACTGATACATTTCTAAACACCAATGAACAAAATCAAATATGCACGGATCTGTTTTAGGTACTGAAAAGGCTTTTTAGGGTACGGCACCAATGGGGCTCCTCCACAATTAAAAATTCTCTACACAAGAAAACGTTCTTAGTCCATTTACATTCATGATCTTCCAACTCCGCGACCTGAAAATACAGCAATAGTTCAATTTGCATACTATCCATTATATTAAGCAAAGGTTTCTATGACTCTTCAACGAGTATATATGAAGAAATGAAGAATAAGAATGAACTATATAAAATTCAAAATAGTAACATTAAGAGACAATAATAATGCAACCTACAGAGGGTGCCAAAAATGTATCACACTTTCACAGTAGATTTCTATTTAATATATTTCAAAGTTGGTCCGAAAAACAACAGTAATGTGTAGTATGATGTTCTGTAAACAGAAGTGACTCACATCAAGTTATGCTAGCGTTGCTACAACAAAATGGAACCTAGATTATCATTTGAACAGCAGAAAGCAATTTTGAAATGGTATTGGAAAACCGAGATGTTGAAGTTCAAAGACAATGGATACGTGTGTACAGAATAGAACCGCCAACACGAGTTGCAATTGCACGCATTCGAGACAAATTTGAGACTCGCGGTACCGTATGCGATGTTCACAAGGGCAGATCTAGGAGACCTTGCACAGGAACAAGGCCAGCGTCCTCGGCTTTGGAACGTTTTGAGCACTCACCGCAGAAATCTACAACGCAATGTGCACATGAGACTGGGATTAGCAGAACCAGCGTATGTCGTATTATTAAAACAGCAACCTATGCAGAACTCTCAAGGATGTTGTATAGAAAACCCAGCGACACTAGCAGCACTTCGGGAAGAAATTGAAACGGCATGTACTGCAATCACTGAGGACACTTTCGCAAACGTTGCTCAATCAGTAGTTCAACATACTCAGAAGTGTATCGACGCCGATGGTGGGCATTTTGAGCAACTGTTGTAATTGTAAAAGCCTAAGATGATTAGTGCTCATACTTTTGTGTTTGTGTGAATTCAGTTTTGTTATGTTAACAAAGTTTTTTCTTTGCTTGAAACGTGTAAACATTTTAGCGCCCTCTGTATAACTGTATTTTACTCAGTACTCATATCATACCACATTCTTAAACAGTTCAATATTTCGGACCGATTCCCAGACTCACCACTGCCTGGAATTCACGCAGTAGCAAATTAAAATCTTAGGACAGAATTTATCATTTAGGTTTCTAATTCATGCCACTTCTGCATCTCAAGAGGCGCATTTCAAAAATAAGGATGGTCTGATTGCGCATACTCCAAAGCTTCCGCTAATTCATTAGCTTGCTATTATGCATATTGGTGTTCGCAATAATGACTGGGAGAATAAGCAATCCCGCCACTTGTAAAGTTCTTTCGGTGATTCTCAACGTAAAAGGTACGGATGCTACTGAAATTTACTGTGAACTTGTGGCGTTTATGAGGCAGCTGTATGTTATAAGTGAAGGTAAAGTTAGGTACAGGTTTCATCAGTTTAAAGAAGGTCATTATGAAGAAAGAAATGTAATGCATGTGTTCAGAAGGAAGATCTTGTTAAGCTTGCGGACGCAAAAATTCGCGAAAATCTCCGTTTCACATTCTTCAATGGAACTTCCAAGCATTTCATTGAGTACATTTTCAGAATTCTCACCGAATATTTTAAACTTTGTAAACTGGGTGAGATGGGTCACTTAAGTATTGGTCGCCGCAACATAAACGGAATAATGATTTCTGTTTGTGCATTTTTGGATTGGTACAAGAGAGAACACGGGCTTTTTTGTATTGTTATTGGTGATGGAACATCAATCTCGTTCGTCAATGTCGAATCAAAATAAAAATGCATGAAATGGCGCCATTTAACTTTACCACTAAAGAAAACAATTCAAGCTGATAACAGCACGAAAGATTATGGCCAGTTGAATACCGACTTAATCAATCTAAATAGAAATAACTAAAATATCTCCATTGGGTGGCATCAGTAATATATGTTTCATTACTTTTATATCGCACGATCAGTTTGGTTTTACCTCAGAGTTTTTGCCTATAGGCCAGCGTGAGCGTTAGTCAGGGTGAAACAATAAAACAATAAAACAAACCAGCCATACAGTTATAAAAAAAAAACAATTTAAGAGCCTCATACCAAATTATCAAATGAGATGTTGAAACTACCCGCATTCGTTCTCCATACTTTTTGCATCTCTTTATTCATCACTTGTTGTAGTTCATTTTGAGAAAACCGGACAATTTCCTGATGAATACCATCTTTGAGTTCTCGTGTGGTATGCGGGTTTCTCTTGTACACGACTTTTTTAATTTACCCCGGAGATAATAATCGCAGACTGTTAAATCTGAGGGCCGAAGAGATCAAAATCCTTATTAATGACACATAAATTATTCGCAATGACAGAGTCCTATTGAAAAGAATGCATGATCAAACTCCCTGTTGGTTAATTCTGTGAAAAAGGGGTTAGTGTGGTATTCATATAAGTAACAGAATCAACTGTATGCTCAAAACATTGGTCCTATGATTCTTTCACCACTGAGCTAACCCATATGAATTGTACATAAGACACGTTATGCCGTTGTAAACACACTAGGAATAATACACTTTGTGTGTACTGTCGAAATAAGAAACGAGCAACACAAAACAACCCGAGAATAGCTCGCTACGTCTACGACAGTCAGTAAGGCCAACAAGTAAGCAAGAAGGCTTGCTAACCTCTCCACGGCGCGGCAAACGAGTGGGAGCTCGATCCACGAGGGAAAGCATTCTTGATAGGTACATATGTACGAGGATAGGTCCATAGCTTTCCGGCCTCGCCATTAAGAGTTATCGCTTCACAAAACCCTTATCTGGTGTCATACCTTATCTATTAAGTAAATAATTGCTGCTGTAACTTCTGCTCCGCTGTGTTCAGTTGTTCAGATATAGTTGCAAAAAGAAGGTTATGTATAGAAGATTGTGACATGTTCAAAATTATTAAGTTTTTCACAAAAGAAGGACTTACTCCAAATGAAATTAAACAGCGATTGTCCGGTGTATAGGGGAAGCATTCCCCTCACATTCTATCGTAAAAGAAGAGGCCAAACTTTTTCGAATGGGTCGAGAAGGCATTGAAGACGAAGAGCGTGCAGGTCGGCCCAAGGAGGTGCTCACTCTTGAAAACATCGCTCTTGTGGAATGAGAAATCATGGAAGACCGGCGGCTCACAGTTACAGAAATAGCAGGAATTTTGGGCCTTTCTAAAACAACACTCCTTCGAACTATTCATGAACATTTAAACAGGAATAAGGTTAGTGCAAGATGGGTGCCTAGACTTCTTTCCTTAGTCCAAAAGCAGCAATGAGTCATCTGTTGTTAAGCATTTTTGGAGCTCTACCATGGCAAGGGGTGAGAAGTTCTGCAAACCATTGTTACAGGAGATGAAACTATGATCCTCTACTATGCTCCCTTGTTCAAAAGAGAATCAATGGAGTGGCGTAAACCTGGCGAAGCACCACCTGTAAGGGTCAAGATCATTCAGCCAATCAAGAAGAGCATGACCATAATATTTTGGGACTGTGAAGGAATACTCTTCATTGACTTCAAGTAGAGGAACACCACAGTAAATGGGGAGTGTTGTGCTATCCTACTGCAAAAAAAGGCAAGGAAAGCTGAGTGGTGGTGTGCGCCTTCTTCACGACAACGCGCCTGTTTACACAGCTCTTATTGCAAAGGAAGCTGTGAAGAAATGTGGCTTCAAGTAGATCGACGATCCACCCTACTGCCCAGATCTATCTCCCAGTGACTGTTTCCACTTCTCAGAACTCAAGAAGGACCTCCAAGGAGGGAAATTTAAGTGTGACGATGAAGTCGTGGATGCTGTTTATATCCATTTTGCAGACAAGACTTCTATTTTTTTTTTTTTTTTTTTTTTTGATAGTTGGGATTGTAATGTTAATTCAAAGATGTGAGAAGTGTATGGCAATAAAAGGTAACTATATTGGAAAGCGAAATATAGTTTTTGTCTTTATTATACCTAGAAAATGGTTAGGCCGAAAACTTATGGAACCACCCTCATACTATTATGTATTTTGGTCGCTTAAATATAATGTAGCATTGTTGCCATTCATTATATTCAGCTCAAAACAAAATAAGAGATAAATAAAATGGTATTAAGAACAAAAGAGATATATCTGATCAGCTAATTAGAACTGAAGATGCATTTAATAAGCAATTATAATGAAATATTTGTTCACGCTCACAAGGAGCGGGAATCGTAGTCTCCAATGAGCTTTCTTAGGTGAAAAGAGAATCAGTATGTAACCGGCAGTTATTAGTTTTATTTGGTTTATTAACGGACACTCCTTAACAATTTGGGCATTCAATTTAGGTCGTAAAACGGTGGATAGATTTTGTTCAGAGGCCTCTTTCAGGCTTGAGACTCTTCTATGTGCCGTGAAACTACGACACACACGCACAGCTTTACTTCCCTTCCGAACAAAGTCACACTTAAAACTTTATGCCCCCCCCTCAAAAAAAAATCCTTCGATCTGAACCCGTGACCTTGGGTCTATGAGATAAGTGTGGTTACCACTAGACCACCAGGATCAGCGGTAACTAAGAGTATATTTAAATCATTCTTTAAGTTAAAATATATGTATTTAGAACAGATAGCCTGGTTATAGTTATGAGTGATTTGGTCCCTTGATTTGGGAAGCGAATGTACACTGCTGTCACGCTGGTGGCCTAACTGTCTGTTCCTCCAGGGGGAATCCAGCAACACGGAAACCAATCTCCCTGTGATCGCTGGACCCAGAATCCAGAGATGAGAAACAAAGGAAGGCATGTAAGGGCACACAAAGAATAGCAAAAGGGAAAAAGGAAACAAAAACGGATCGCTCGGTTACCCATAATCCCTCATCGTCTGGACATGTGAAAGTGTGATAAGGAAACGCTAAGTTCAGGGATGTTATCTTTTTGTCCTTGCCGTTGTGTCGAGTTTCAGGAAACCATTTCCTGGTACTGTCTTATGAACGTTTCATTCTGTATTGTTTAACTTATAAATGAGGGCTTTAAACTGAAGCAAAACATGAGAAAGAAGACGCATAATATTTAAGAAAATATTTTAATAATTATTATCTTAAAATCTACTAGGGTAATTGAACATTTTTCTTGAATAAACACAGATGGAATAGGTAATCCCAAACCTGTAATTTGGTGAAAATGTCGTCCTCGCTAGGAATAGTATCACAATAAAACTCCAGTTTTCTTAAATGTATACATTATAACGCAGACGTGTAAAATGGGGGGAAAGAGAAAAAAAAAACATTGTGTAATAATTAAGCATTTATCGAAAAAATATTATGAAAACAACAGAAATAATACTAGCAGAGAAAAACTTTAAGGAACATCGTCCCTCCTGTTCACAAGTTGTTCAGAGTGAACAACAGAGTTAAATGGTCGGATTACTTACCTCACATGGTGAAAGGCAAAAATCTGCCACATTTTCCGAAAACTGAAAAAGTTCAGATATGAAACCGAGGGAAGCACAATTAAGGATGTGAAGCTTAGGCATTTCAAGTAAACGTGCATTTCTCAGTTTGACGGAGTAATTACGTTCCTGCTAGGTTACACAGAAATTGAGCTGACAATTCATCAAAAAAAACTTAAAACACAAATTTCTAAGCAAAGTTGAGCATGTTTGCAGAGAAATCCAACTGATTTTATGCATCGATTCATGACTAATGAAGAAACACAATATGTTAATGAACAATATCAAAATATTTTTAATGCATTTAGAGCAGTCTTAGACAAGTATTTTGAGAAAGGGAACGAAATGTCACAAATCCAAAATGTCGAAGTTATGTGCTGTTGAAGTAGTTGCAAATTAGAGCTCGGAAATCCCATACTAAAGCTCAATAACGTTCACACCTCCTTAATTATCGAAAATATTTGGTTGTTAATAATACTAATCAACAACAAAAACACTTCGGAGTTTAAAATGATACATTTTTAATAAATTTAAATCACTGGCCAGGTTTTCGAGATATATGTTGTTAATACATTTTTTTTCTTATTTTTCGTAAACATTATTCGGCAGTAGTAGTTTTATCGCCTCTGGATGTGGAGGGGTTGATTTTTGAGTTCCGAGTGTATATGTTATTGCTTAAGTAAATTTTCTCATAAACACCAGCCATTTGCTGTTAATTTTTTGGGTGGAAGACATGTCTTTTATTGTAATCCGTGACAGTTCAATCCACAATTCAGGAATGCGGTGACTTGATTTACTTAAATTATATTTTTGCATATTATCCTTAAATGCATATATTAAATAGTGCAAAAAATGTTGTTATGTTTGTTGTGAAGGTACCTTTTCTTCTCAAAAAAAAAAAAAAAAAAAAAGAATTTAACGCACTCCGATAATAAAAATAGGATATTGTCTCTTGTTTTGATTGTAAGGTACGAGATATGGAGAGGATCTGGGCTCCACACATTTGTTAGAAACATTGATGGAAATCGTAAATTATAATAATTTAAGTTAATTGCCACAACTTCATGGTGTGGATGTGTGGTATATATACTTAATACTGTTGTTTGCTATACGTGTGGGATAGTCATTATAAAACTTCTCATTATGTTAAGACAACCTTCAGATCCAAGGAAAAGGACCATTAAGTCCCTTCCTTTAACTGATTCAAACAATATTTTGATTCTTTCGTTGCAATTAAATTTAGTTCAATGAAGAACTTTGTAAAAGAATTTTAACCAAGAAGGAAAGGCATTCAAATATAAAATGGCTAATTTTCCACTAATCAGTAAAGGTAAAACAAAGGAAATTTTCCTTTAGTCTCTACGACAAAAATATAAATAAAATAAATAATAAAATCTGTATACGCCACTGTGGTACCCAGTTTCCTAAACCAGGGCGTGTATATCAAAATTTCCATTTATTATTATAAACTATACAATACAATAATCCCTTGCTACATTATTTTACAGATTTTCCCAATAACTAGATTAAAACAGTATAATAAAATGATAAAAAAAAACTCAAAATAATTCAATCAAACCAAAATATAAATTTACCGAACTACTTCCCAATTTTATCTTCCAAAATCTACCAAATTAACAAAATTACTGGGAGCCAGTAAGAATTATGCTGGTAGCCAAAGGTATTCTATCCTGATTTATCCATTATTATACTACTAACCACTGGTTAACAGCGGTATGTATTGGTATCCAAAACTTTGGCAGAATTTCTCTTAAATTAAACATTACACTTAATTGTTTCAAGTCTCCTTAGCTCATCTCAATCACAATAATCATCTTCTCTTTAACAACGTACTCAGCTTGAACTTTATCACCATTAATCTTTCCTACTCATTTAATTTATTTGTCCCAAAATTTTAACTCATTAAACACTATCATCTCGCTTCCACCATATCGCTCTCCATCTTTTCTTCCCAACCGTATCTTCTTCCATCTCTCTGATCCTCCTGGACCCCTGGTTGCACAATTTCTCGCGCTCTGCTCCTCCTCTCCGGACACCATTTCTCCATCCTTCATCTCCTCCTGGCGCTCATTCCCGTGGATCTCCAACATCTTTTAATCTTCTTCTGTACTCTTTCTCCTCCCATTTTCTTCCCGGTCCATAACTCTTATATGTAAAAGCCTTCACCTTCCTCCCCATTCTCTACTTCAGGTTGTGAATAAAAATTATTCCCATATAAATTTAGGTATCTTCATCTCCTTCATCACTCCCTTTTCCTTGCCTTATCTTCTCCTCTATCCTTCTCTTTCTGTTGATTTAATTAAAGTTATCTTGTATATTTTCTATTCTTATTAATGTATTTCATTAAAAAGTCGATCAGGAGTCACCTATTAGTCAGGATGCATGGACGACGAGGCTCTGATATAGAAGGAAATTCTAATATAGCTCCAAATAGAACAGCTCGACGCCGGCGGAACGCCCCTCATAATGTCCGCTTCCTAACCAGACGCGGGACAGAAATCTATCCTTAGGGCAAGCCACCGTCTCCCGTAACAGAACCAACGGAATGGGAAAATTCGTGGAAAGAAAATATCTATCCCAGAAATCGCCTAAGTGGCCAAAGAAACCCCCTCCCACACCCCCCCCCCACACACACACACACACACAAAGTCAGGATGGCGGCCGAAGGGATTTAGCCAGGGGATTCCCAAATGCAAGTTCCAAGAGCTAACTAACGTCTGAGTCATTCTCTCGGTTGTATTGTCCTTTAGCTGTTACTGTGTTTGGGTTTTCTTTCTTTAAGATTGTCACACAAGAATTCATGGCTGGTAAGATCAGGCGGTCGCCACAGTCCCACAAAAATGACCGGATTGTTAAAATAACTAGCAATAATCATCATCGTCTATTTTAATACATGGCAGGTAGCTCCATCTTGCTGGAAATGTCATTGGATTAGTTTCATGTTAACAATGAGCTCCTCAAACTCAGAGAATATTTTCTTATAAGCAGTATTGTTAACTTATCTTGGAAAAGTATTAGCTCGACAATTCTAAATTGGGCCTAGACTATCGTTGGGTTTCAAAAAAAGAAATCTACTTTGACTACATAAATAGCAACATTAGATACACGTTCTTCATTAGAATACCACATTTTGCTGTATTATGGTTTCGATTCTTTTGTTTGTTGACAAATTGCTACTGCCCAAATCTTGATGAAGATAATGCGCCTAAATTTTAAAATGGTTGAAACGAATCACTATTATAACATTTATTTTATCACTAGATTTGTGCCAATAATTATTCTCTCCGTTCCAAAATTCATAGAAACGAATACAGAGAGTGCAATTATTGTGCATGCAGGATTAAAATCTTGATCTTTAGTAGTGTGCATGTACGTCGACTCATATGTGCGATTGTTATTAGTGTACTCTGTACTGTGGAATATCAAACCACACTCTTTAACAGAGCTCATTATGGACTGAAACCATCTGCAGTGGTGATCTGCCAAGATAACGCAGTCAAGTGGAAGCAGAAAGTCAAAGATAGAATACGATAGGCAGTTGAGTTTTTAATTACAGTTATAGTTCAAGAAAGGTTTAGGGAAATATTAAGATTCAAGTAAATCTTAATTAAAATAACCAACAGAATATAGAGGCTGAATGCAGACAGAAAATGTCACTTTGTTTGGACACCGAACTCAAAATAGGACAGATAGGATTTAAAAAAATGTATACACATTTACACACTAGATATCTATTTAATACCTTTCAAAGTTGGATCAAAAAACAACAGTAATGTGTAGTTTGATGTTGTGACTCACAAACAGTATGATAGCGTTGCTACGCGACAGGTAAATCAACATGAAAAATGAAGCAAGATTATCGTTAATCAACAATGAACAAATGAAGACAAGATTATCCTATGATGTTTTGTAAACAAACGTGATTCACATTACGTTATGCTAGCGTTGCTACAACAAAATGGAACCAAAATTATCGTTTGGACAGCGGAAAGCAATTTTGAAGTGGTAGAGAATATTGTTGAAATTCAAAGGCAATGGAGAGGTATGTATAGAACAGAACCGTTCTCTGGATCTAACTCCGTTGGAATTCTATCTATGGGGAACTCTTAAGAGTGTTGTATACCGTAGAAAATCAGCTACACTGGCAGCGCTTCGGGATGAAATTGAAACAGCATGTACTGCAATCGCTGAGCACACTTTCGCAAACGTTGCTCAATCAGTAGTTAAACCACCAAGGGTGGCCGAGGTCTGTAAGGCGCGGACTCGTGAGAGGCAGGTCTGGGATTCGAATCCCGCCAGGAACCTTCCTCCCTGACTTAGGTTTTTTGCAGGTTTTCCTCAGTCTTCACAACCGGCAAATGCCGGGGAAGCTACCCTAAACTTAGGCTTGGAACGTTTCCTTCCTTAAAAAACATCCTTTCCCAATATATCATTTCATTTCATGTATCACCAGTGTTCACCGCCTATGTTGCCTCAGTAGTAAAAACGGGCGTTAAACGGCATTAAAAAAAATCAGAAGTTCAACGTACTCAGAAGTGTATCGACGCCGATTGTGGACAATTTGAGCATCTTTTGTAACTGTAAAAGTCTAAGATGATTAGTGCTCATAATTTTCTGTTTGTGTGATTTCAGTTTTGTTATGTTAACACAGTTTTTTCTTTGCTTGAAGTGTGCATACATTTTTTTTGGCACCCTTTGTGTATTCCATCAGTTTTCAAAATAGATCGGCCTAGCGTCGATAAGATTAGGGGCATGGAAGGGGCCTAAAATGGACTGCTCAGGTACCGAAAAGTGGAGGTTGACTGCACTAGGAGCTAAGTTTGCTAAGTAGAATAGGGATAGGTTAGTATGTTGGGATCTGTTTGCATAGGAAGACACCTGGCCAAAGCTTGGTTCTTTTCTATTAAAAGTGCGAGGAATTGGGAGCGCTCTGTTGAAATAAACGGGTTCTTTAAGTGTGAATGTGTTGGCGTGAGCTCGAATAAGTGTAAATTCTTTTTCTGTAAGTGTCTGTGTAATGAAAAGCAGATGCAGTCAAAAGACCTATACGAACGACGTTGTACAAATATGTTTGAAAGAAATGAACATTAAATATACATTCTGCTACTGGTTGCCACAGTTTGAAATGTATTATAATTCTTTACCATATTATGGAACAACTTAAATGACACGTTTTGGGAGAGTATTTAATAATAATAATAATAATAATAATAATAATAATATAAAAGAATTCTGTGGTTTAATTCTTATCCTGATGAGGAATAAACAAAAGACAACATCTTGAGGCAGCTGGCCACTGCTTAGATCTGCAGAATGATGTGGCATAATTAAAATGTTCAAAATTATCTTCAGTCAGTTCTATAGTAATCTGATAATCGTTCTTTGGAAAAAAATTCATAATTGAAAGACCTCTACGAAAGCGTAGCCCCAACCTGTAACTGTCCACTATAGACGATCCATCCAACAGCTTCAAGAAGGTGATTTGCTTGTGTTGTCTCTGTATGCTTGACATAGAAAGCACTAAGTCAGTACAAATGCACCTGGAAACAGTTGCCCACAGCGTACTTTGATCTATAGGTGTGTGGGTAACCAGTGTTTGGTGGAGAGCCGGAAGCCGAAAAACACCTGTGAGCTGAGAAATTACATACTCAGTACTTGCGTATTGGCATTCCTAGCACGTCTTTACTACTGCCAGAATCCATTACCCATCTCATCTACATGTGAAGACCGTATCGTCACCTGTGTCCGAGGGACTTTATGTATTCACTTCCCGGGAGCTTTACATGCGGAAGCTGCCCCTCGCGGCTTGCTGTCAGGACAAGCAACTGACAGCGCCCATTTCCCCGCCTGACCAAGATGGATGATGCCCAGGCGGCGGTTATAGCACGCATCCTCTTTGTCTCTCCTGGGAGCACTGCTCTAAGGCACTTTCTGATCGCCAGTCACTTGTTTTGCTTCTCTTCTATACATTCCATTTATAGGTGAATTGCATCTCTGTATACGGACCCATTGTAGTCTTCAAAGAGCCCAGAGCGGAAACATTAAGATAGTTTCTTGTAATATTCTGACCTCATTTGAGGTAACCGTGTTTAAGATTTAGTTTTAATTCTCATACAACGAGGTAATTGGATCAGTCATTTTAGAAAGGTCCTTACTTCATAATTCTAGTGTTTTATGAAGAACAAATCTATCTTATAAATGAAGCAATTTATAATTAAATAGAGACTAGGGTAATAGGAAGTTGGCATTATTCTAATCCACCGCCACGGGTGGCCGAGGTCTTTAAGTCGCGGACTCATGAGCAGGTGGTCTGGGGTTCGAGTCTCACCTGGACCGTCCTTCCTGACTAAGGTTTTTTCCAGGTTTTCCTAAGTCCTCATAAATGGCAAATGACGGGGAAGTACCCTAAATTTAGGCCTGGAGCGCTTCCTTCCTTTAAAAAAATCTTTTCCAATATATCATTTCATCTCATCATCATTGTCCACCGCCTATGGTGCCTCAGTAGTAAAAACGGGCGTTAAACACCACTCAATCAATTATTCTAATCTCACGTGTATCTGCCAGTTAAAAATCGGATTTCAAATTTTGGAATGAAGCTCTTTCTTCAAAAAACTGAATATTAAAAGCATAATATATTAACTATGCATTCGGCATATATATTATTTTTCTTTTAAATAATACAAAAGTGCATGTTTCAGTGAAGTTAGACAACAAAGTAGAACTATTGATTATCCGCTTCTTGATTAAACGATTATGGAGATTTTCATTATATTTTAGGGTAATTAATGGAGAACATTCTATTTAAGCTCTTCAAAATTAAGGAAAATTAAGTGCGAGGCTACTGCATAACGGGGTACTTGGAAAGCATGCACAATTATCCATTCTTTTAACGTTTTGTCCATTCAAATGCAGGGACCCTGAAGTGTGTTAAATAAGTTTTTCGCTTTGTTTTGGAGCTTTGTCCCGCAATTCAGAAATTGACATTGTTTTACTTCGTAGAATTAGAATGAACACAAACTGAAATTGCCGGTAATAAATTTCAGGAAAAAGCGACGGACTCTTTCAAGCGCACATAAAAATAAAGTAAAAAACTACAAACACACATGATACGTCTTATACGATTAAACACTCTTCTCCCTCATTAGGACGGATAACCAGGTTCTACTCTTTATTTTAGATTTTAATTAGTTTATTATCCAGAAGTATTGTAAATGTGAATAAATTAATTATTCACATTTTGTTGTTCATAAATTGGCACGTAAATGTTTCATTATAGAAGCATTTACAATTATTTGGTTTGCGATGCCATTATTTTCCTCACACGAAAAAGAATTCACTTGTTTCTGGGAGCTGACCTTGAGTTTCAGTTATTGTTGATTCATAGGGAATGAATGAATAGTGTTTAAAGCCCGTTTTTGCTACAGAGGCACCACAGTCGATGGACACTGATGGTACATGAGATGAAATGATATATTGGTTAAGGATTTATTTTTTAAAGGAAGGAATCGTTCCAGGCCTAAGTTTAGAGTACCTCCCCGACTTTTGCCATTTATGAGGACTGAGGAAAACCTGGAAAAAACCTCAGTCAGGGAGGATGGTCCTGGCGGTATTCGAACCCAGACCTCCCGCTCACGAGTACCAACCTTAACGACCTCGGCCACCCATGGCGGTAAACTTGAGTTGCAGGAAGTGGCAAATCAAAAATAAATCTTGTGTAAGAAGATGCTGGATTTGTACAACAGAGTTCAAAATACATGTAAACTGTAGGTTGAAATGAAATTTTAGCTTCTGCTGAAACTCTCCTACTTCTTGACTCAGGAATTATCTCAAGATCGCGGGTTCAATCCCGGCAAGGGTTGATGGATTTTTTCAGCATAAAAATCCTAAGTATGGCTTTCTTCGGGAGAGAAGTAAACCCATGGGTCCTATTTTGTAGATTTATAACAACCTCATCCCTGGACTGAACACTACCACCTATATAATAACACTAAACCAATTCTAATAATAACAATATTAATTTAATTCGAAATTCAGCTATCTGTACTGATAGAGCAGAAAGTATAATTGAGTTGCTTAAAACACGTGGGTTTTAACACAGAGCCAAATGGTAGCAAATCACATGTTGCGAGAGTATAAGCAGAAAATATTTGGGAACCAGTAGAAGTACGAGGGTAGGTACATAAGTTTCCGGCCTCGCCGATAAACATTATCGCCTTCACAAAATTCTTATCTGTTAAGTAAATAATTGCAGCTGTAACTTCCGCTCCGCTGTGTTCAGTTGTTCAGACATAGTTACTTAAAGAAGGCTATGTCTAGAAGATTGTGACATGTTCGAAATTGAGTATCGACCTGTTATTAAGATCTTCACAAAAGGACTTACTCTAAATGAAATTAAACAGCGATTGGATGGTGTATATGGGGAAGCATTCCCCTCATATTCTACCGTAAAGGAATGAACCAAACTTTTTCGACTGGGTCGAGAAAGCATTGAAGACGAAGAGCGTGCAATTCGGCCATTGAAGGTGCTCACTCCTGAAAACATCGCTCATGTGGAAGTAGAAATTGTGGAAGACGGCAGCTCAAAGTTATAGAAATAGCTACAAGTTTGGGTCTTTCTAAAACAACAGTCCTTCGAATTATTCATGAACATTTAAACATGAATAAGGTTAGTGCAAGATGGGTGCCTAGACTTCTTTCCTCAGTCCAAAAGCACCAACGAGTCATGTATTGTTAAGCATTTTGGAGCTCTGCCGTAGCAACGAGAGAGAAGTTCTGCAAATCATTGGTAAGGAGATGATGATCCTTTGTCCAAAAGAGAATGAATGGAGTGGCGTAAACCTGGCGAAACACCGCCTCTAAAGGTCAACGTCACTCAGTCTAACAAGAAGATCATGACCACAATCTTTTGGCACTGTGAAGGAATACTCTTCATTGACTTCAAGGAGAGGAACACCACAGTAAATGGAAAGTACTATGCTGGCCTACTGTACAGACTACGTGCTTCCATCAAAGAGAAAAAGCGAGGAAAGCTGAGTGGTGGTATGCGCCTTCTTCACGACAACGCATCGCTGCACAAGCTCTTGTTGCTAAGGAAGCTGTGAAGAAACGTGCCCTCAAGAAGATCTACCATCCACCCTAAAACCCAGACCTTGCTCCCAGTGACTATTTCCTCTTCTCAAAACTTAAGAAGGATCTTCTAGGAAGGAAATTTAATTGTGACGAAGAAGTGATGGATGTTGTTTATGCCCATTTTGCAAACAAGATTTCTGACAATTTGGGGGTGGGTGGGATAAATGTTAATTCAAAGACGTGAGAAGTATATCGCAATAAAGGGTAACTATGTTTAAAAGTGAAATATAGTTTTTGTCTTTATCATACCTAAAATGATTAGGCCGGAAACGTATGGATCTACCCTCGTATCTCACATTTGCTTCTATCTGGCTCTGGATGGATATGGAGTTAGTTACTGCTCTTTTTACCTCAATAAGTTGGTTTCTACTGAAATTAAATAGATATAATGTTAATGGAGGTCAAAAAATCAGTAAAGATTACGATAAACGAAAAAAAAAAATTATAATTGGGGTTACGTTCCTTTAGCTCTGAGGTACAGAATTATTGCTGAGTGTAAACATTCGGAAATCTTTTTTATTGAAGCTAAATTTTAAATAATCCTGTTGGTGGCATATAGCGATTATGTTAGCGCGGCTCTTGCGGACAATTTTCTGGTACACAGGTTACGGCAATAACACATATTTAACGCCGAATCGAATTCCTCAGAACAATTTTTACCAAATGACTCTACAGGTTCCAAATTCATACTTTGTCAATACTGGTAAATCTTAAAAACATTGAAAAGTTTTCTACCGAGTAAAAATTACGTCATTAAATTGTTTTTATTTAAAAAATTCTGTCATCTACTGAATATTTTGTTACGAAAATATTAAGGTTCTGTGATTTTGATTTTGTTTATTTACGGACGCTCTTTAACATCTCAGGTCACCAGTGTCCCTTTCAATTCAGGGCGTGAAACGGCCAACAAATTTTGCTCAGAGGCCTCTTCTTTCACGCCTGAGGTTCTTTTTCGTGCCGCAAATTTATGTCATGGGACCCACGGCTTTACTCCCCTTCCGAAGGAAGTCATACTTAGGACTTTTACGCCCGAAAAAATCCATCGACCCTGGTCCAGATTGAATCCGCGATCTTGGGTTTAGAAGGTAAGTATGGTTGTCACTACACCACCAGGACAAACATTCAGAATACAATTTATATACTACCTAAAATAGATCATTCGTTAATCTACATTGTAGAATATGTAATTATAGAATAATAAACCTTCTCATAGACGTATTTGTAAATGTGAAACTCTAAAGTGCAATTTGACATATGAAAAAATGCAGGAAATTCAGATTTCGACAAATCTGCAACTACAATATAGCCTGATGATTCTCTGATTTCCTCAGTCTTAAAATACACGTTTTTTAGTAAGTAAATAAGATAATATAAGCTGCCAAATGAATTAGAAGAATTTTATAATACTAACTGTACCAAAATAAAACCATTACTAAAGTTTCTGAAATATCCTTAATAGTTTAATGTTTGCCCAATTTGTCCCATTCGTCCTGACGAGTATCGTAAGATTTTTCTCGGTATTTGTGACAACTCAACCTTCTCATCTTGAGCTAAAATTTCTTGCGGTGGATACATCTTCCATAACAACAATAACAGTACACAAACGAACTTTTATTTTTGATTTGGATTATTTAAGGATGTTCTTTAATACCTCAGGTCATCAGCTCCGCATTCAATTGAGGACGTGAAACGGTCGACAAATTTTGCTCAGAGACCTCTTTTCTGGCACGAGGTTCTTTTTCATGCCGTAAATCTACGACACGGCGCTTTATTTCCCTTCTGAAGGAAGCCATACGTAGGATTTTTACGCCCGAAAAAATCCATCGATCCTACCCGGGATTGAACCTGTGATCTTGGGTTTAGGAGGACAAACGAACTAAAATAATAGACATATAATAAAGGAAGGCATTGACTTTAGAGTAATTCAGTAGGAAATTCGACATTAATAGTACTTTTATTTTATTATAATTCTGGTACATCCGCTTTGCTCGTTTCTTACACATTTACTCATGCTATAAAATACAGCATGGTGAAATTATATCATAATAACTATAATTATTAATAGAAATATTACATAACTATTCCCATGTTGTACATCTCAAGTGCTGCACATTTCCTGCGTCTTCCTATAGCAGATGACATTTTATCCATTACAGGTGTCAAATGCCATTTTGTAGTGTGAAAATACTCAAATTACGTATATTTTATAATGATGCTTAGGGCGATTATTTTTAGTAGTGCTACGAAACATAATTACTGTGATTTGATGATGTTTCTGAAATGTTCCTGTTACTAAACTTATATTAACGTCCCGTTGTGATATCTAAACATATCTTCTGCCATGTAGTGATAAACGAAGGGAAGTTAGAACAGGAATGTTGCATTTGGAAGTTACGGCTGCCTGCCAAGGCACGGTCACAGATGTCCCTTAGGAACGGGTCCCCAATTATCGGAAAACTTACTTCACTTTTTTCCCTTCCCTCTGCTCCACCTCCAATCGTCTGTCGTGCTTCGCTGTGTAAGATTTCTTGGAATTTGTTGTATCGGCATCTTGCAGCAGTTATGTTCCTAAATAGGTAGGCAGCCCGCAATCCAATATCCAACAGCCATAGCTTTACAATTCCTGATGAAGCGCGGACAAAGATGGATCGGAACGAAAAGAAGATTGCGAGGCAGGGAATAGGAAAACCGTGTTCAGTAGATACGATTCACAAACATAATGGTAGCTCGATTATAAGTTTTGGATTTAACGAAAGCTGGTTGAAGATTACATAAGTTACTTTGGAGATAGCTGATAAGGAATGGGAGAGTAGAGACGTTGCTGCTTTTAGTAACCACGCATTTAAGTCGACAGTCGGGAACCAAACGTGTAAACTTTTCAGCAATCTTGTGTACTACAAAAATACAACTTAGAGTTTAGACTAGCTTGTTTTGGGTTCTGAAAAATCATAAATATCAGTTAAACTTAATTACACCGAACATTTTAAGAATTAATACTATTAATTATAGAGTGTAGATACCAAATTTGCTTGGCACTCACTATCTACATTTATATCTTTTAGATTGGACAAATTTTACTTTCATATATAAAACATGTTACATCTGAATTTTATGAGACCTTAACATCTTTATAATTATATTGATCAACACATAGAAAAGCGTAGATGTTGAATCAACTTGATATATCCATCATCTTCCATAATACTAAATTACTGTTTATCTTTACTTATCCTGCATGCTAATTTTCTGATGCTTAGCTTTAATCGATAAATTCTTGATTTAAATATGAATTTACTGCCCAGAGGAGATTAAAATTCATATTCAAGTGGTATAACAATATTTATGACGATGATAACGGGGATGATGACGAGCAGAGAGTCGTTCACTGTTACTTGTTCACTTGTTAAAACTGTCAATGTGGCATTTTTTTTTGTTGTTGCTAATATTGTGGGGTTTTCCACCTCGTGAAACACCCAATTGACAAATGCAGTTTATGCGCGGTTTTCATTTACAGATTGCAATTGAAAATAGTTCCAAACATCACTCATGCTATCCAAAAAAAGAAAACCTTAAATTCACCGTCTTTTGTCGCTTCAAAGTAGCTAACAATTGATTTAAAATATTATTGCAACAATTTAGTTGTGATGGTTGACTAGATTCCTTTTATTACTAATACTCAGAACCAAAGTAATTTGTAGGCGGAACGTGGTTTTTCTATATCCGAAAAAAAAAAAAAAAATAGAAAGAAAAGGAAAAAGAAAAAAAAAAACCTAAAAATTATTGCATTAATTTGACCATTGCAGAAATAAGAGGAAGGAATGCTATTTACGATGTGAAAAAGAGCACGCGCCAGTTATGTGATATTTTGAAGCTTATGAATGAAACACGTGTGTCTTGGGACCTATTTATGTGTTACTTGTGGCAATATTAATTTAAAATTAATGTATTAACAAAGTATCGGAAAAATAATGAGATTGTGTAAGGGATATCGTTCAATATCGATATCGTGGGTATCGAGGTATTCAGATTATTGAGAATCCATCCCTACTATTAATATCACTGAATGAAAAAAAAATATATATATAAAAAATCAAGCTTTATTGTTTTAAAATTTGTTAATAACAACATGGATCAACAAATATATACAAGCCGGAAATTGCAAGACAATATTGAATGCTTCAAATAACAAAATAACATTAATTGTGATGATGGCAAAAATAAAAAAATAAAAAGCAGGTGTGAAAAATATTATAAGAGAAAAAGGACCTTGTTTCAATATTTGATTCTCCACGTAATGTTTCTGTATATTGGCATTTTAATCAGCTTCTCGTTGTTGTTGTTGTTGTCGCATTCATTTATTTCAGTTTGTGTTCCTCTTCTATTCCTGCGAAGCCTTTCTAAACCTCTTTTACTTTATTCTACTTTAGTTCTTACATAGTTTGTGTTCCAGTTCTCGCACTGTTTTCTATAGAATTAACTAATACCTATTAAGCGTGTACAATACAACCCCTTACTTGATGCCAGTATCTCTGGGAATGGTGAACATCATTCGGTGTGTATCTTGATTTTTAAAACGAATCAGGACATAGCGCAAGCTTCTTGCCAACACTATTTTACGAAGATTAAATCCCATTTTGAAGTCGTTATTCATTTGTTGCAGAAAGTCAAGTGACATATTGCTTTTTGGTAGGTCGCTATATTTGACAAATGAGAGTCAAACAGGAGTTAAAAACTTATTAAATAAAAACAACTTATTAAATAAAAACAACATATTTCTATGAAATTGGGAAAGTAGTTTCTCTAGTACAGACATAAAAGAAGTTTGTAGTGTATGTAGCATGCTTTACCAATTTCTATATTTTGTAATAATGATTTTCTTAAAATTTTGAAATAATAATAGTAACACTTTATTAAGAACCTAATTTTATACATCACAATATATAATCAAACATATTAAATTTATTTATGACATTGTTCTACTCGGATATAATCCCAAACATTATTAAGTGTGTAAAAGATCACTTAAGTATAAATATAAAGTTCACGATGAAACTAAATATTAAAGGAACTATATAAATTTATTTTCATAGTATAAACACATTATTTAACGCAAGTTTTGCTTCTGCAGTAAATATCAATCAGTTGTTAAAATGTAAAATATAAATTCTCTTTTCCTTGTATGTTTCTATTAGTTCTACTTTAAAATATAAACCAAATTTTACCATATTGTAACAGTAAACAGTTAATGAGAACGGTTGAACACTAGGTGCCCTTATTGATAGTAAACATAAAGACGCACAATGAAACAGTTGAGTAGTTCCAGTATTGTTGTTGATTTATTTATGGACGCTCTTTAACATCTCAGGTCATCAGCGTCCCATTCAATTCAGGGCGTGAAACGGCCGACAAATTTTGCTCAGAGGCCTCTCTTTCAGGCTTGAGGTTCTTTATCGCGCCGTAATGTATGACACGGGACCCGCGACTTTACTTACCTTCCGAGGGAAGCCATGCTTAGGATTTTTACTCCCCGAAAAAATCCATCGATCCTGGCCGGATTTGATCTAGGGTTTAGAAGGCATGTACGGTTACCACTGCCCCACCAGGATCGACTAGTTCCAGGGTGTCTCTTTCACTGATGAAGAGGCCAACAGGCTTGAACAGACTTGGAATATTTAATTTCATTATTGTTTAATTTTTTGTTGTATATGTTTAGGATATCTTATATCCTATATATATTTCACTTAACTACAAGAACACCTAATTTGCAACCCTTATATATACTCGAAGTTGTGTTTATTTTAATTTTACTTATAGGTGTCAAAATATAAAGGCCTTCAAGCAAAGAAAAAACTGTGTTAACATAACAAAACAAATTTCACACAAACAGAAAATGATGAGCACTAATCATCTTAGACGTTTACAGTTACAACAGTTGCTCAAAATGCCTATCATCGGCGTCGATACACTTCTGAGTACGTTGAACTACTGATTGAGCAACGTTTGCGAAAGTGTCCTCAGCGATTGCAGCACGTGTCGTTTCAATTTCTTCCCGAAGTGCTGGCAGTGTAGCTGATTTTGTATGGCATACATACCATGAGTCTCAAATTTGTCTCGAATGCGTGCAATTGTTACTCGCTTTGGCGGTTCTGTTCTGTACACACGTCTCCATTGCCTTTGAACTTCAACAACGTTCTCGGTTTTCCAATACCACTTCAAAATTGCTTTCCGCTGTTCAAACGATAATCTTGGCTCCATTTTGTTGTAGCAAGCTAGCATAAGCATGTATTTACAGAACATCATACGATAATATTGGCTTGTATTATCTACTGTGAAAGTGTATATACATTTTTTTGGCATCCTCGGTATATACCTTAAAATGTTTTCAGACTAAATTAATCTTTGAAAAAATTTAAATCTTATTGAAATATGCATATATAAGCTAATTGTGTCTTTAGAAACTGTTGTTTCAGCAAGGGGACTTAGAACCGAAATTGACATTATGTTAGCACAGCTAAGTATGTTTACATTGTACACCTGCATGTTTGTTATCCTCAGCTAAGTATGTTTACATTGTACACCTGCATGTTTGTTATCCTCAGCTAAGTATGTTTACATTGTACACCTGCATGTTTGTTATCCTTAGCTAAGTATGTTTACATTGTACACCTGCATGTTTGTTATCCTCAGCTAAGTATGTTTACATTGTACACCTGCATGTTTGTTATCCTCAGCTAAGTATGTTTACATTGTACACCTGCATGTTTGTTATCCTCAGCTAAGTGTGTTTACATTGTACACCTGCATGTTTGTTATCCTCAGCTAAGTATGTTTACATTGTACACCTGCATGTTTGTTACCCTCAGCTAAGTATGTTTACATTGTACACCTGCATGTTTGTTATCCTCAGCTAAGTATGTTTACATTGTACACCTGCATGTTTGTTATCCTCAGCTAAGTATGTTTACATTGTACACCTGCATGTTTGTTATCCTCAGCTAAGTATGTTTACATTGTACACCTGCATGTTTGTTATCCTCAGCTAAGTGTGTTTACACTGTGCACTACTTCTAATATTAATTTATAGTTCACAGAGATCTTCATCTGACTGACACCAAAAAATCGAACCTATTTGATTTGTGCTAAAGCTTTATGAATTGTGTACGAAAATGTTTCAAATACTTTCACTTAATATTAATCACAAAGATATTTAAGGATAAATAAACTATGTCAGTAGATCAAACAAAAAGATCGAAGTTTCTTTCCAGGCATTTGAAAACACCACGAAAGGCCTCGCGGTTTAACGCAATACAGGCAGTCTATCGGCCGAGACTCTTTTTGCGATTTCATAGCCAAATTCCGTCAAGATTTGCAGAACCTAAACTCATTTCTGTGTCTCATTTACTGTTATCCAGCACCTTAGACTTTTTGCCGAAACCCAAAATACTCTACATTTATCAAATTGTTAATGTTGGGAGAGGAAATGGATAAAATATTTGTATTAAGTATTCTTTTCCCATACGTTTTGCAGGGACTTGGAGCTTACGTTAACGTTCGTTCAGGTCGATTTTTTTTAATTAACCACAGGTTGCCTTGCTGGTATTTTATAGGCAAAGTATCTGTTTCTGATTCATAAAAATAATAAATTTCATCACATATTACCTCACTGGTTTTTGAACCGTTATGTGTTATTTGTCATTTAGAGTTATAAAAAATTCTTCTAAAGACATTGTGCTAGGTAGTCGAATTAGCAAATAGTAAGTTCCTAAGTCATAACATGGCAAACATTATATCCACCAAATTAAAGAATTATCAAGAATGATAGAATTCCTTAGCTAATGCCTTTGTTTTTCCTGAATATTACACAGTCTGTGTTGGTACATATTTCACACCTGCTTAAACTATTGCCTTTTAGAGCTGTGCTGAATAGCAGTGAATTCCTGAGGCAAATGAGTCCAGGACAGTGAACCAAATAAGTGTGCACTGCGCTATTCATATTTCAGGAGTCAACAAACGTTCCATTTCAGACAGCCACATTATCGGCCCTACTCTGCAGAAATGGAGGGTAAGAGCTTCTGTCTCTTACATAAATGTTGCGGTGCTATCTTTTCAATTTAGTAGAGATGGTTCTCTTAGTTTCTTTAATCTTAAAAAAAGGGAAAGGCACGGCCCTTCTGCCTTGTGAATATTGTATCAGAAACACTGGAATATTTTCCCAGAGGCCCGATTACCGATTCCAGTACCAGGCCGCGCTAGATGCTGGTATTTTATGTATTTATCTATACGGGCTATGCGTTATTTATTTGTAAGCTCGCGGGAGGGGGTCCCTAAAGCCTGGAGCTCCATGGGGGTGCATCACCAGAGGGGAGGGAATTGCGGGGAAAATTATTACGTTCCTAGCGGGCATAAACCAAGATCTTTTTTTTTTTTTTTTTTTTTTTTTTTTTGCTTCTTTTTTAAAGGATGGTTGCTGCAATAGGGATGGCGGGTGGTAATGTTGTAAAGAGGGGTCCAGTCACTTTCTCGCTAAGTGATGAAAAAATGTTAAGGAAAGCTCACCCTACCCCCTGTAAATGCTAATTTGAAAATACTTGAATAAAAATTGCTAACGAATTATATCGGTTATGCTTAAGAAACGTCATATAAAGGCTGCAGTCGGTCCTGGTGGTGTAGTGGTAACCACACTTGCCTCCTAAACACAAGATCGCGGGTTCGATCCGGCCAGGACCTATGGCTTTTTTCGGGCGTAGAAATGCTAAGTAAGGGAAGTAAACCCGTGGGTCCCATGTCGTACATTTACGGCACGATAAAGAACCTCAAGCCTGAAAGAAGAGGCCTCTGAACAAAATTTATAGGCCGTTTTACGCCCTGATTTGAATGGGACGCTAATGACCTGAGATGTTAAAGAACGTCCATAAAAGAAATATATATATATATATATATATATATATATATATATATATATATATAAACTGCTACAGAATGCATCTAATCATGTGTATACTTCGTCCAGTATATTATGAACCAATGATAAATGAGAAGGCAGCATTTCTATTTACACTCTAAAAATATTAAAAATACAATTGAAAGAATATAATAACCAGAAAAGGCCAAAAATTCTAAACATATATTTGTAAGGAGACATTGGTCATTGATTCACACTGTATTCACTCTACTCTACTAAATACAAGAAAATAAAGATAATATATTTTTGGGATACAAATGTAATAAAATACTACTTCATTATGATGGAGTTTAAGTGTGTGTTACTATATGTCTATGCTCATTTGTACTTAAAATGTATCATGAGCATAATACAAGTGTTTTTTTATATGCGTAAACACAAAGTATTGCCTAATTAAAATAGGAAAACTACGCATAACAAATACAAGTTTTTTTTAATATATGGCACAAGTACCAAACTTCTCAAAAATTAAAGTACTGACCATTGAGATTTATTCTGACGTATAAAATTCTCGTCCGCACACACTCACTTAGTTTGGCAACACCGCTAAGCACAAGGATTGGAAGACCTTCATAGGCCATTCATTTTTGCATCTAGTAAAGCTGCAGATTGAGAAATGCATTGCTTTTAAATTTTTCTATCACTACTATCACCAACGCCACCGCTCTTACATTTTTGCTCTATGGTAGAGTTTCTTAAACTATTTTAAGTAGGGACTACTTTCTTCAGTTAAACTGTCTTGTGACACACTCTGTTCGTTAGCCATTTGGTCATGTTCTTTCACGTTTTGAGTCATGATATATATATGTCTAAAGCAGTATTAATTGTAGTATCCTTAATTTGTATAGGAATAGAAAAATGACGATAGATGCCTGATGCAAGGCATTTCCAAACAATCAGCACGTGTTTTCATGAGAGAAAAATGTTCCATCGGAAATCGTGTTTCAACAATACATTGCTATTCGCAGTTAATTTGAATTTGATTTTTTTTATCGTCTTTCTCGGAATAATTCTCTATTTTTCTAAATGCATACTCAATCTATATTATGGAAAACCATTAGGCGGACCTCTACGACCTCTTGTAGTTCAGGGAAACGCTGATTAGTGCTGTTATTAATTTTAATGCTGCATACACCGTCTTAGGTTATTCATACAGTAGATTTCGTGTCATCCTTTTAAGTACCTGTTTTATGCATGTTCCTGGCATCTGTCAATATTCTCCATTTGAGTACAGATGAAGTTGTATGCGCATGGAAAAAGAATCTACACGGCATACTAAATTTTATGTACACTTTAAAAAAAAATAAAAAACGAATAAATGATAAGAGCAGACTTTAAAGCCCCAATTTCTGTTATTTGTGGTCCGTCTCTGCACATGTCTCTACAGCCTTAAGCCTCAATCTGCCATACCCAGTTCTTCAGTTCTTCATTTAGACGTACACTGATAACTTAGCTGTTAAAAATATGTATCTATCAATGACAGCTAACAACGTTTATAATACTACAATGCGTGGATTGTTTTGTTACTTTTGCAAGGAAAAGTACACACCTGGTAATATACCTTCCAATTGCAAAGGCTTGTTTGAATTTTAATGCATTTTTGCTCATAAACACACGCAAAAAGTAAGGTAATGATTGTTTTCAAATTAATAGAAAATTAATAACTATTTTTAATAAAATAAAGACAATTTATACTTTCTTTCTGGTTTTTCGCTTTAGAATATTTATTAATGCGGTATTTATTTTGAAAACAAAGATGAATAACATATGCTGTCCATTAAAATTACAGAGGGTGCCAAAAATATATACGCCATTCAAGCAAAGAAAAACTGAGTTAATATAACAAAACTAAATTCACACAAATAGAAAATGATGAACACTAATCATCTTAGACTTTTACAGTTACAACCATCGACGTCGATACACTTCTGAGTACGTTGATCTACTGATTGAGCAACGTTTGCGAAAGTGTCCTCAGCGATTACAGCACCTGCCGTTTCAATTTCTTCCCGAAGTGCTGTCAGTGTGACTGGTTTTCTACGGTATACAATATCCTTAAGAGTTCCCCATAGGTAGAAGTCTAACGGAGTTAGATCCGGAGAACGCGATGGAAACTCAATCGGGCATCTTCGTCGTCTCCAGTGCCTTGGATACTTCAAAATTGCTTTCCGCTGTTCAAAAAATTGGCTCCATTTTGTTGTAGCATAACGTAATGTGAGTGACGTCGGTTTACAGAACATCATTCGATAATCTTGGCTTCATTTGTTCATTGTTTATTTACTTGTCACGTAGCAACATTATCATAATGCATCTGTTTACAGAACGTCATACTACACATTACTGTTGTTTTCCGGTCGTACTTTTTAAAATATTAAATACATTTTCTACTGTGAAAGTGTGTATACATTTTTTGGCACCCTCTATATATTAAACATTTGTTTCATTTGCAAAATCAAATAGATAAAACTTTAAGCATAACAAGAATTCAAACCTATTCGTGTGTTATTTCTAAACACTTGCTTTTGTTCGCTCACCCATCAGAGTACACGGTCGGAACAAACGTGTTCTATGTTTATGGCATTACTTGAACATGAACTAAAGGCGGCATTGTGAACCCAACGATACTTCTGATGTTTTTCGGATCTGACATGGCCTTTGCAATATATTTTTTTTTTCTAAGGGTGTACATTATGTTAAATAGTGAACCATTCCGATTACGCATTTTAATAGTTTTGCCACACGCTTTATAAGAAGGAAACACGTATATAAACAATGTGCGTATAGAATTTCAAAGTTTGCTAAGCTTATGAAACCGATGTGTGGTGTATATGTCTTAAAACTGGGCTAGAGTAATGGACTCCGCGACAACAGCTTACAGAAAGTTCTTTAATCACAGACATATAAATCCGCGAGGAAATATAACGCACAGAATCGTAACCTACGAGATTACACGACCAGGAAAGTAGCCGAGTTTTGAACATAAAAAGTAGGTTCATCAGTTGCACAAGTTAACCGTTAGATGGCAGATAGCTGAGACGAGTTTAACTTGCATATGTGTAGATACTTCTTCATCTCACGGTTTATATACTACAATGATCTATTTGTACAGACAAATTTTCTTTGGCATACTTTTTTATTTTCTAAATTGTATCCCATTGTTTGCTTACTCTTGAGAGTTCTACAATATGTACATTATTTTGTGATTCTGTCTTATATACTATGCTGTTCTCCAGATCAAGGTAATCTTTGACATGATTTTCTATTTTTCGTAATGTCTAATACCCAAAGTCTGCATGATAAAGTTTCTCTTGTTGAAACTTTATAATTTCCTAATCTAGTATGATCATTTATTGGATATTTAACCATACATTTTTGGTTTTGGTAAGATAGTTGAAAGATTTAAACATTTTAATAAAGTTTATCGTTTAGTTGCATTTTATTTCGAATCGAATCCTTTTCCACAAATACTTAGGAATATTCACCAATGTCTGACCAACTAAGAACAAGTTTAAAAACATTTAACTTAGAAAACTGTCTTATTGTTTGTTGGTGTTATGCGAAAGTTGATCAATAAAGAGGTACTGAAGTGTGTTTGAATATATATATATACCTAGTCCAGCAAGTTTCGTTACAAGTTTTTTTTATACTAGCAACAATGTACTTTAGTGTTTTTAATTGACAATGGCAAATAGTATCCACATGTATTTTGTAATAAATGCACATATCAATTACCCTGATACAGGACCAAAGTCAATCGAGCCATTCACCAATAGCAGCATGCACTGTCTCCATGGAGAAATTCGCCACTGCTAACTCCAGGGATCGCTTGAAAGACTCAATATTGAGGCCATGTCCTCAAGAACTGACCACAATTTGTAATCCAAGGGGTTGAGGTCAAATTGTTAGAGGAGCAGTTTTGGTAGAAATAAAACACGAAACATTTTTCTTAAGGGGATCTTGCCTTATGGGCTGGTGGAGAATCTTGCTGCAAGGTTCAGTATCCATTATTGAACAAAGGGGTGTGCAGGTCTTTACCACAGGCTTAAGGAGAATTGTGTCATATATTCTGGTCGTTGTGTTTAACCCATTTTTTGGGCAGAAATGTAGCTTTCTGGCACCATCTCTCTATCCTCAGCAAACCATCACTGGGATCTTTTTCTTCAGAAATCCAAGCATACACTCTAGTCCTTCTGGCGGTTGTAGCTCTCTTCAATTGCGAACCATTTTTTCATCTATAAAAAAGGAATTTTTGTTCCAGTTGTTAGCGTGACGCTGAAGTAGGTGTTTGCATTTCAGCTCTCTCTGCTATTTAAATGTTGGAGTTGGAAATGGGCAATGCTCCAAAGTTTTGTCTGAGCAATCTGCTCATTGATCTCCTTGAAATGTTCATCTCACGAGCCATCACAGTTTGTTTCCGCACTGGATTTCAACTAATACACACTTTCACCATTTTCTGCTCCTCACAGAGCGCGACGTCCCTGTCAGCAATTGTACCAGTTACCTAAAGCGCTCAATGGTGCGGTACACAAATGCCCTACTGATTTTCAACTTCTGAAGAGCCTGAGAAATATCAGGAGGCGATTTTACGATCCTGTGGAGAGTTATCACAGCAACACGGTTTTCATAGTTTCCCCAATCCATCACTAAACCTTTAACAAGCGTGTTGAAATCAACAATGCATAAGGTAGCGTTTAGCTGCAAGAGCGTTATTGGATCGCCCGAACATCTGGCACAGTTTTTATCAAAAATTTGTAACAGGATTCATGGCTACGTTAGGTAGTATATATTCAAATGCAAATTAAATTATTATTAAATATGTAATTTGTATCCACTTAAATAGATTTATAATCATCACATTGCATGATGATAGCACTGCGTGCTATAAAATGCAGTATCTAATTTGAGTACCTTGTGTTTTTTTTTGATTTGTTTATTTAAGGACGCTCTTTAACATCTCAGGTCATCAGGGGCCCATTTTATTTAGGGCGTGATACGGCCAAGAAATTTTACTCAGAGGCCTCTTCTTTCAGGCTTGAGGTTCTTTTTCGTACCGTAAATGTACGACACAGGACCCACGGCTTTACTCCCTTCCGAAGGAAGCCATACTTACAATTTTAACGGCCGAAAAAATCCATCGATCCTGGCCGGGTTCGAACCCGAGATTTTGGGTTTAGAAGGCAAGTATGGCTACCACTTCACCACCAGGACCGACGTACCTTGTGTTAAAATGTCTAATTTTGCTATAAACATTATTTATTGCTGGTCAGTATCGTTAATAAAAAGCTACACAATGAACGTAGATGCATAAAATTACCATAATAACGATAACCTAATTCAATTATTTTCATTGCTAAAAGACTATATATGTTCCATAATATTAAGGACAATTGCTACCAAATAAATTAAGGACAATTGCTACCAAATAAATGTATTATAGAATTCCATAGTACTACTGCAGTTATTTTGGAATATATGTCAACACTAAAGTTTATATATTATTCTGAATATATTTACCCTTTAGCCAATTAATAAATATGTCGTGCACTTTTGATAAGTATAACAAGATTTTCTCTGTATTAGAAACAATAAGCCTTGTCAGCTGAAATTTCTTGTTGTAAATCCTTCTTCCCAGCAACAATAACAATAGACAAACGTATCTCCATGAATACAACTACGTCATAAGTACAATAAAAGAAAGTGTTCGCTTCAGCATAGTCTATTAATTTTATTTCTTAATATCCTTTTATAATTCTAGCATTCAAAAATAGAGTATGCAATTACGTACTCGTAAAAAGCATATAATGAACTTTTAGTGTGAGATGTCTTAATATAATAAGAACTTTCTTCTCAGTCAGTTTGTTGAAGACAATGCTTAGAGCCTCAACAGTTTCACAGTTTGCTCCTGTTATACACTATCAGAGGTGAGTTAAGGGCAAGCGAAGACAAGGGGAAGTAAAAGTGGGGACAATAAATATTATTTGAAATTCTAAACTGACTACTGGGAATATAACTTTCTTGTTAGGTCAAAGGGAAGGAAAGGAAAGGAAAGAAAAGAGAGATAAAAACCGATGAAAAGGAGGATTTGAATGTTAGCAAGAATGTTAGGGTGCGGCTCGGCAAATCTCTTTTCCCTCAGTGCGTGGTGGTTGAATTTGCTCCGTTATTGTCAAGAAAATGCTTCCCCTGCGAATATGTCGGGGGTGTAGGGCATCTGCACTACTAGAATAAGGAGTGAAGTTTTTTCTAGGGGTGTGAGCGAGGGCTGGCATCGAGGGTGAGCGACTGGAATGAAGGAACGATCAAAGGGAACCAAGCAAAGAAAGAAGAAGAAGAGGAAAGTTTGAATCGCTGCGTATGGAATACGAAATTGAGTGCAGTAGAAAGCAAGTAACTAACCAACCAAGACTGGCATTGTGGCAAGGCTGCAGGGGATGGCGGGTACATTGTGAGCACATTCTGTCCTTGTGACATGGCGTTGCATGATGGAAACCGAAATAACTTGTACTCTCTGCTTGGTATGTCCATCTTCTTGGAAACTAATTTTTTTATTATTATCACTTATATGAAAAGCATACTTTTTATTAAAATACATACACATTTCATAACTGATTGGTGTATATGTTTGGCACGTTTTAGAACCTGCCAGAAAATGGAACAAAAATGCCGCCACTCAATGCATATTCTGTGATACATGAAAAATCAAAACTAATTTGCGAAATTTCTCTTTAAAACCATACGAATCCTTTAGCTGCATACTTCATCCCTTTACACTTTACTGCTTTAATCCAATAAGAGGCTGAGAAGGTAGCAAGGAGTGATGGAATTATCCCAGGCTTTCTACCTCAATTAAATTTTAAAACTGAGCATTCCTTTTTATTTTTTCTAATTCACATTACCACTCCTGGTTCCAACCTCTTCGAGCTGAATACTCTTTGATTGGTTTTTATTCATTCCTTTTCACCCTAAAATGCATTTCAATGCAAAGACATGGGAAACTTGAATAGATCGATAATTAGTACACGATTAATAGCAAATTGCTTTACAAACAGCAAGAACAATTGTGACAATAACAATAAAAAACAAAATTAACAATAATAGAAAAAGAAAAATTGGTCAGCACAATTAGTAATAGGTATATCAATATCATATACAACATACCTATAGATGTGATCGAACTAAATCCAGTCGCTTTGCATCGCAATGCAGGGTTCTGTATCAATGGCTATCCAAATTATTAACTTTAATTCATCAAATTCAAGTACAATTGGACAATCCAACTAATAAATAAACATTTATTTATTTTCCTTATTTACCGAAGCTTTTTAACATCTCAGGCCATTAGCGTCCTATTTAAGTCAGAGTCGATAAATTTTGCTCACAGGATTTTTCTTTCCGGCTTGAGGTTCTTTTACGTTCCCTTCTGAAAGAAGTCCCTAGTTAGGATTTCTATGCCCGAAAAAATCTATCGATCCTGGCCGGGATGAACCCGCAATCTTGGCTCTACGAGACAAGTATGGTTACCACTTAAATAAATATAGTTATATAAATATAAATCAGATTTAAAATAAATTACATAATAGCAAAACAAAATTTAATTAGGAAACCAAGTGGATACTGAATAAAGAGAAAATTCAAGATTAGAAGCAGTCGAAATATATTAAATTTTTTGTTGTAGAATCACAATATTGGAGTGTCCAAAATATAATTTCAACAATTGATGCTTTTAGACATGTGAAAATCACATATAGAAAAGTAACTTAGACTTTTATTTCCAAAAATATCTACAAGTCAAGAAAATCGGGGGGGAACAAATTTAACCTACAAAATTGGAATACGATCTTGAAAATATAAATAGTTTGATCTTCAAATAGTCGCGAACACTAAAAATTACCGAATTATGTTATTTCGCTATCTTTTGTTGTACTAGACGAGTACCACATAAGGAAAGTGCCAGGTTCGTGATTTGTAATGGGTTAAACACATATAGTTAGTAGGTTAAAAAAAATTAAAGAAAGAGCGAACGAGTGAAAAAAAAGGAAGTAAACTAAAATAAAATGTGACGATGGTGACTTCTTCAGATATTAGCACTAAAATTACAATGCCTACCATTTGCTATTTCTCTTTATTACATTGAAATGCTACAAAACCTTTCATAAAAGGCTCTCTATTGAGTAAAAATATATTTCTTTAGTTACAAATTTATGAAAATTATAATAGATGTGCTGTAAAAATTTAATTTTATGACAACACATATTTGATATAATAAAAGTTCAAAGTCACTTTTTGATTTTGATTCAGACTTTCCATTTTTATAGAGTACTTGAGCTTAATTTCATTAATTTTAGAAGTAATTCATGGCATTTCAAGTATCTAAGGTAGAATACATTAAAATTAATAAACTTCTAAAGTATTAAATAATAATTTAAAACAGAAATTCTTTGATTAACCTTAAGGGTTCTATTCGTCAATATGTGTAATGGTGTTAGAGCATGATGGGTACATGAGTGCATGAGAAGTTAATTTTCGCAATCAACATTTTTTATGGCATAAGTACATTGTTAAATGTAACGACCTGAAATGTATTATGCTAATATGAACTAAAAATTATTTTAAATGAATAAGTTATTATTATTATTATTATTATTATTATTATTATTATTATTATTATTATATGTTTAATTTACTATCGCATTGATCTTCTCGCGATGTCTAAGATTGTGGGCTGAATGTTATAGGTGTTAGTCTGAAGGAATGAATGAAATGAATTAATGATGGTGCGATTGAACGCTTAACATGACCCAAGACCGAGTTATACCCGCAAATACTACCATTGAATCACTGAGGCAGTCGGTTTTTTTTTTTTTTTTTTTTTTTTTTTCCGAGTTGTCAAATTCCTCTAGGCCAAAATCCATTCCACAACTTTGCATAGCACGTAGCCTTTACACCAGGTTTGTCGAGGTCGACCTTTTACTCTCCTTTCAGAGAACGCCATTTCATTGTTAGTTTGTGAAGTCTTTCTTCCTTCATACATTGGACATGTCCATTCCATTGCAGATGTTTCCTTTCACACGTTCAACAATATCTAGATTTTCATAGAACGTCAACTGCAGCACAGATAAGTAGATATTTTATATATGTCAAAATGCATTTTTCATTTGTATTACATGTGGTAATTCTGTGTGCAATACATATACTTCAAAGAACTGAGTTTAAAGCACCAATACATTTCTTTGTTTTCAATATCCTCTGCTTCATAGGTACCTGTCTAGCTAATTATTGTTCCTAGATATTTACATCACAATTTAGTTATTTTGACATCATTTTCTATTAACAGAACTGTTGAATTTGAACCTGCACGGGTGGGTAATTTTTTCATGTGTGTTCTTACATGGAAAACGTTTATAAATATTCGCAGTATGTTCACTTATAATCACGTAATTTATTTCTGCTTGGAGTTCGTTTACTATGGAATATCCCGATGTTGGAAATACCCACTTCACATAGGAAATTAAGCGATCTTCTTTTCCATTACATATTTCTTCATCAAAGTGGTCAATAATATGCTATGTTTTGATAAACCAAAAGTTTCATATATATATTTTAACTTTGACAATTGAAATACCATAAATGTTTTTTTTAAATTGTAAAATAGAAGTTATACATCTGAAAAATTGCGCGTCGTTAATTTACCTGAAGAAAATTTATTTATTTATTTGGTTTATTTAAGGACGCTCTTTAACATATCAGGTCATCAGCGTCTCCTTCAATTCAGGGCGTGGAACACCCTACAAATTTTACTCAGAGGCCTTTCTTTAAGGCTTGAGGTTCTTTTACGGCTGTAAATCTATGACACGGGACCCATATCTTGTCTTCCCTTCTAAAGGAAGCCATACTTATGATTTTTACGCCCGAAAAAATCACTCGATCCTGGTCGGGATTGATCTTGGGTTCACGAGGCAAGTATGATTACCACTATACCATAAGGATCGACCAGCGCAATTATAGCAATGGGTTTGTCTGAATATGAAATGAAAGTTTTCAAAACCTGTTCATTATCCTCTTCTTTTCTTTGTTCAAAGGGGGATATATATATATATATATATATATATATATATATATATATATATGCAGAGGGTGCCAAAATGTATACACATTTCAAGATAAGAAAAAAACTGTGTTAACATAACAAAACTGAATTCACGCAAACAGAAAATGATGAGCACTAATCATCTTAGACTTTTACACTTACAACAGTTGCTCAAAATGCCCACAATCGGCTTCGATATATTTCTGAGCACGTTGAACTACTGATTGAGCAACATTTGCGAAAGTGTTCTCAGCGATTGCAGCACATGCCGTTTCAATTTCTTCCCGAAGTGCTGCCAGTGTAGCTGGTTTTCTACGGTATACAACCTCCTTTAAGAGTTCCCATAGGTAGAAGTCAAACGGAGTTGGAACGCGTTGAAACTCAATCGGACCTCTTCGTCCTATCCAGTGCCTTGGAAGATTGTCATCAAGGTATGCACGTGCATCTCGGTGGTAATGTGGCCGTGCACCAACCTGTTGGAAGTAATATTCGTCATTTCCACAGAGTATATGAATGGTGGGTAAGATGGATGTTGGCAGCTCTGTTCTGTACACACATCTTCATTGCATTTGAACTTCAACGACATTCTTGGTTTTCCAATACCACTTCAAAATTGCTTTCCGTTGTTCAAACGATAATCTTGGTTCCATTTTGTTGTAGCAAGGCTAGTATAACGCAACGTGAGTCACATCTGTTTACAGAACATCATACTCCAACTTTGAAATATATAAAATAGATATCTACTGTGGAGGTGTGTATACTTTTTTGTTATATTAATATGTATTATGTATCAATATATTGACATTAGAACTAATGTAAATAAAACAAGAAAATCATCATAACAATTTATATTCGGTGGGATTACTTGTAAGCTTGAACACTTTAGGTTTTCAATTCTTATAGAATAACACAGGATTATATAATTGTTATATCTAGAATCATTAAATAGGCCGAGACTAAAATTGCAAAATTTTTCATAAGTTAATGTTATCAAATTAAAAATTAAGGTGATTTTTAGATTACCATGTTTGGCTGAGACTTAGGCTCGCGATCAGAACAACGACATTACAAATAATTTGAGTCTGTTGCCATCTGTAGTAACTAGCCTTGCTGAAGATTTTAGTTCAGTCTCGGCTGCAAAGAACCTTACAGTGATAAAATTTCCACACCTCATTTGCCCCAGGACATGCATTATTTTTAGATAGAAATGCAAGTTTATAACTATGCATTAGTGATATATCAAATAGTAGAGATGGTTTCAAAATATGTTTGCTTTATTTGTTTATTAGGCATTTAAACCATCTCTCCCATATCTTAGTAGAGATATATCTTCCCATTTTTACTTTGGATCAATATTGATTTTGACTGGTAGAAATGAAGGACAGGGGTACTGGTTCGCAAACGTTTTCACTGCCTGCAAGTGTTGTGGCGTCTCTGGCCTGAAAGTGTTGTTCAAGTAGCTAGACTTGGTGGGAAGATGTAAATGGTGGCTGCGGAAGGGGTGGGGGTACCCCTACCCCAAGCTGACTTGACAGATAGGAGGGCAAGGGGCGGTTTTGCGCCTGTCTATTTCACGTCTCTCTGAATGCCACGTTATCGATCTGTCGACCAAGCCAGGCATGTTCTTTGCTCACTTCAGAATACAGAGATTTGCTTCCGGTCGGCCATTACACCTCTTACGCTCTTGTGGAACGTAATGCCCAATAGTGGTATGGCATCTAATCTTGCATGGAATATTTGATCATTTCTTCATACTAAACTTATTTTGTGTGAAATTTAGAACATCCTCAGTCACAGGGATTTAATTATTTCTAAGTGCACAAGATAATAGAATTTCTAAAATTTCATTTTAAAACAGGAATGCCATAAGACAGTGAGAATATTAGCTATCAAAATTTTATTATGCAGTAAGTGTTAATGACGGAGAAAACGCCTGGAATTTAGTGAAATATAATACTATAATATATATATAAAATAGTATATATTTTAAATCAAAGCGCTTTTTATTTTTTTTATTTGTATTTTACAAGATCTGGTAGCTTTTGTACTTGCCATAAAAATATACAACTTTTTTTTGTTACGGAACTTTCTGGGGAGGGGAAAACTATATATATATATATATATATATATCGATTTAATTGAAACCTCACTTCCTAATAAAGCTTTGCTTAATTACAAATGTGATCAAATATTAAAATAATAATGACCCAAGTATTTTGTCTGTAATACATTAATGAAAATGTTGGACTTGTATTGTTATGAAATTCATTAGTCGGTAACATTGATTTCAGATACTAAAACATTGATTTGGAGGAAGAATACCCTCATTTTTTTCAACAATATTTGGAATTAAAAAAAATTAAAACACGCACTTCAAATAAAACCAGTATTTGTTTTCTCATTCATGTCATATATGAAACAAAAAAATTTAGCTTGCACATCTCTTATTTCTCGTGGAACCATCGTTACGTACAATGCTTCAGAAGTGTTAGAAGAGGATGCTTTTAAGGCGAAATTGTGGAAATATATTTGCTAATATTCCTGACTAGTATTATGAGATTTAATTTCTCCTTTGATAATGCATGTTAGTTTCTGTAGCCTTACTCGCTCTTCTAATATTTGATTTGTATTCAGTTATTCTGTAAGATGTCCATTTGATTTGCTTTTTAACACCAGGAAGTGATTTTTAGCTGTAGAAAAACTTTTTAAAATACTTAATCATACTTTGTCTTACTTTAACAATATAGTTGCATACAGTATACACTGCTGGCCATTACAGTTGCAGCGCCCTTAAGAGACTCGTTAAACTGACCCACATTTTCTCAGAAGAAATGGTAATGAATCAACACAAATACGGCAGCAATACCAGCAGGTGTTTGAATTTAATCAAGGGAGAATTGTGATACATCGAGAGTGCGCGATGTCATTCCGAAAAAAGTTAATGTTGGACAAAATGCGTCCACAGCGAAATGAATAAGAGATCGGTGGATCGAGGTAGGACGAACGCACAAGCGTGAAGGATCACAATGGCCCCGCCAAACAAACGAACAAGAATAGTTGCTGTGAACACGCACAATGTATTGTAATTCTATTAGATGCAGTGTATAAATATTGAGTGAGTTTTGCATGATGATTAATCGATCGTCGATTGTGTATATGATATTCTGTTTACGTTTACTTAGCTCTATTTCAGCAAAGCCCCGTTCACTTGCCGTGGACAAAAGCCCTTTTGTTGAAACACATGAGGAACATACTCAAATCTGCCATTATGAATAACTGAAATGCTTAATATTTTATTTCTGTTTAAACAATATATAACTTTTTTTTTTTTTGAGTAGTGTTTAACGCCCGTTTTTACTACTGAGGCACCACAGGCGGTGGACACTGATGATACATGAAATGAAATGATATATTGGGAAAGGATTTTTTTTTTTTTTTAAGGAAGGAAGCGTTCCAGGCCTAAGTTTAGGTACCTCCCCGGCATTTGCCAGTTATGAAGACTGAGGAAAACCTGGAAAAAACCCCAGTCAGGGAGGACGGTCCTGGTGGGATTCGAACCGCAGACCTCCCGCTCACGAGTCCGTGCCTTAACGACCTCGGCCACCCGTGGCGGTATATATAACCTTGAACTTGTATACTTATGAAGGTAAATATGCGCGTCACAACATTATTTTATACATTTCAACCTAATTAAATATATTTAAATCTAATAAATACGTTTCAAGCTAAATAAATACATGCCAACCTAATAAAATGTATTTCAGTCTAATTATATAAACATGTCAACATAATAAATTCCATGCCAATCTATTTAAATTAACTAATATCTATTTATATACATTTCGACCTAATTAATTACATGACAACCTAATAAAATGCGCGTTTATCTACTAAAATATAATTAAACCTAATTAATTACATGTCAAAACATAATTTAACTCTTTTACTGGTGTTATTCTCTATATTGGAATTGTTTTCCTAATGATTTCTTCTACAATGGTTTGTTCATATGAGTACCTGTGAGAGAAATTTGTATGTTAAATACTCGTTGTTTAGACAGTGATAATTTTGAATTGCTTACATCAATTATAAATATAGAACTAAATAAACGCTCATTTTTTTGGAACTTAAATTAATTATTCTAGTGCATATTTTGGAAAATGAATTTTGATTCACACGCAAATGATTTATCTTGAATTTGAAAACTAATAATATTCCATTAAAATGTTATATAATTTGAAAATTTGGGGCCGTATTGAGGATGCGGTCATTACTCGTGAGATGACGAGGAGGAGAAAATTAAATTATCATTTAATTACTTCGTTGGATGCCCCTTTCCTTCTCGGTTAGGAATATTGTATCTAAGGGAAATTCTGGAATTTTGTGACCCGTTTGAGTCACAAGGAACGGTAGGACATCTAACTGGCTACACGGAAACACGAAAGTTCTCAGTTGGCATTACTTATTCACTATTATTGTAAGAATATCGGTTTGTTCGCACTGGCTTGGAGATATTTCTAAGATCTCAGTTAACTTCTAGATAATGCTTATCGATTCACAATTGGCGACCACTCTAACTAACTACTGACTATTCATTTTCTACAGACTTCGCGCACTTCGATTCTAACTATCTATTCGCACGCCCACTTATTGCAATTAGCTTTTATTATTCCTTACTCTTACTCCTCAAGACTCATAAGCTCGACTGCTCACTCCTAACTCTCCATAATATATTTTTACCTTATACTAAACATACAGTTTATTTTATTGTTAGGACCCTACCCTGCGAAAAAATAGATCCTCAAATATTATTGAGCTCGGTGCGATTCTAAGTGCTTTATTGGTCCTTCCTGAATATCTATAACTATATAGTTCGTTCAATTTTGGAAGATTCCGATTGGTTGAAATGGATTAATTTTCTAAAACAAATCTTCTCACACTATAGTAATTGCAAGAACGGACATTCCTACCATAAATATTCGGAAACTTTTCTGATCTTACATCCCTTCACTTCTCTAGCCTTTCAGATTTACCCACAATGAAATCGCGATAGACCACGTCTTGGTCATAAATAAGAAGAATCTATTTGTCTATGAAGTCATGTCAGAAACTTGTTGACGTGTCTGAAGAGCTATAAAACATATACTGTCTACTAAGATTGACATGTGTTCATTTCTCGAGAGAATTCTTCTCTTATTGTCATTATGCACCGTTACCGTTACCTATTGGAATAACACTTTTCTCTAAGTTAAAAGGCACATTCTGTGTCTCGGGTCGGCAAATTATTTTCCTAAATCGTTTCCAAAGAAACGAGTTTGTGGTCAGAACAAAAGTTGCCATCTTTCCTGGTCGAACCTTTTAAAATTCCATTGCACCTTTCCATAGCTTAGCTCGCAATCCGGTATTGTAATCTGTACTTTCATACAAGTACATAATGACAATGTACTAAAATTTAGCACATGTGTCACCTGGCAGGCACATGATAAAACATGGAAATGGATATAAATACCCTTAATATTGTATTAAGGGTATTTATATCTATTTACATATATGCGTCAGATCATATTTACATTAATCATTAACATCGATTATAACCCTATTAATTAAATTAAATGTTACCTTATTTTCGGTTACAAAATCTATTAACATGTTAAATTTATATTTGAACCATCCACTGGGTTTCTTCCCCACTAAACGGCTGTCCACTTCACTCGTGAGGGGTTTTAATTTTTCCAGATAGTTTTATGGCGGCTAGGTCTTCTAACTCATTTGCGCTATCATTAATTCATTTCATTCATCTGTATAGACTTAACACTTATAGCATTCAGTCCACAAGCTACATACGTCACGAGAAGACCAATGCAGTTAAAGCAACAATAAAATAAAACAAAAAAATATAAAATATTTCACTTAATAATACCCAAGATCGCGGGTTCAAACCCGGCCAGGATCGATGGATTTGGATTTTTTCGGGCGTAAAAATCCTAAGTATGGCTTCCTTCGGAAGGGAAGTAAAGCCGTGGGTCCTGTGTCGTACATTTACGGCACGAAAAAGAATCTCAAGCCTGAAAGAAGAGGCCTCTGAGCAAAATTTGTCAGCAGTTTCACTCTCTTATTTTAATTGGACGCTGATCATCTGAGATGTTAAAGGGCGTCCATAAATAAACGAAATAAAAAAAAAAAACTTCGTAATGAATGTTTTTCTCTGGTATAAATGTATAGGTATATGTAGATCGACAAATTTCATATGTCGGGGTGATCGATTGTAAGCCTGTTTCGCATTTTCTTTATTTCGTTATGGATAAATAATAATAATAATAATAATAGTAATAATAATAATAATAATAAATCTTGCATTCATTATTACAATAACACAGAGGGTATTGCCAGGCAATCAGCCTGTTCTTTATTTCAAATGAGGGCAGACTCACCTACAGTACAAGGTTTTTCAAACTAGTAAAGAAAGTAAAAGTAGTATCTAAGGATAGAAATGGGTTCTCTTGCATCAACATACTGCTTGGAAATGTGCCTCGTTTAAAACGTGGCCAACTATATATTGGCATGTATACATGTACTACTTAATATGTATATACATTTTTTAAATTTCGTAGTTAAGATATGTAGATCGTTTAAGCCACATTGGCGAAGAAACAAAGGTTGTCAATATTTCACTTTGATGCATTTTGAGCTCGACGATGTTTACTTAGTTTGATCATGTAGACTCCATTAATATTTCTATAAGAGTGATCGCGGTTTATCAGATCTGCAGAGCTGCAGAGGTTGGTTGAAGGTGGACGTTACATTGTGTCACATTTCCGAAACGTCTTTATACATGAAGATGTAGGGAAAGCGGGCCCGTAGGGCTAAGAAAACATGGCACAGGGGCATGTGTTGGAATTCATCCCCAGCATTACGTCTTGTAAGGCACGGACTGGGACCCTGCCATAATCTTTATATAGGGGTTACCTCCCCCGCAGGGTTTAGATGGATTTGTCGGCAAGAAGGGGAAATATATATCCTTCAGAAAACAGCAAGGAAGGGGACACTTGCCAATTCCCTATGCGATTTCAAACCACCCTGCTTGCTTAGAGCCCTTATCGCTCTCGTCCTTCTTCCCTTCAATATTCAACATTCCTTCAACTGCAGCTGGGACTACTCCTGCACATATTTTTCTTTCAGATTTGCCCGGAGTGTAAAGGCCTTTGATATGAGTTTAACGCGTTCAGGGGTTATAGTTTATACAGCTTTGAAAGGGAGAGGTTAAAACAACAATGAAATCAATAAGGAAAGCTTAAATAAACAGGGTATGTATAAATTCTAACAGTATATTATAAAGAGCAAACGAGAAAATATCGCAAGTTAATATTTGTAATGCGATTTGCTACTAACTGGTCTTGTTACAGCTGAGTTTTTATAATTTCTGTGACTATTACACTTACATTATCATAAAAGTATCATAAAATTGAGCAATTAAGTGAATGAAAATGTTGACTAATCATAGCCCGATATCGTAGTGAAATTATCGTAAGGTTTTATCAAATCCATTTTATCACACGATGTGCATTTGTCTTGTGGTCAGTGTAACCAACTCTATACCTTCACATATAATTCCTGAGCACGCATCACTGACAACTTTTCTGTGTTTTCAGTAATTGCACATTTAACTAACTTAATGTTTATTCACTCAAGCAACAGTCTAAAATCATTTTGTAAATAATGTAACAATATCTGTCAAAACGAATATAAATGTTAATAAACACGTTGCTCAAAATTGTAAAATGTTATCTCTGTTTTGCTTTTCTCAGTTGGTATTAGTTAATCGAACGGTAGCGATTGAAACAGTCGACTTTTGCCTATTTCAGTCGAACGGTTTCTAAATAGGTAGCTATTCATAAAACTAAGTATAACATTTTATATAATTAATACTCTGTGCGCGAATTTCATATATTAATATAAGAACTCAAGCAGTTCGAAATATAGACGATTATACTAATCTGTGACTTTTTCTTAGTGTTATATGCTTTTCTGCTTTTCTAGTTATTATAATTATTTTAGTTACATTGTTAATAGTGTTACATTATTTATCATTTATATTTTATATATATACATATATATTCTTATTCTATTCATGAAGTAGCTCTAAATTCGTATTTGGCTCTTTTCTATTGGCATTACTGACAATCGACATTCGTTTGTTGCAAGATGGCTTGAAAAGTCATAATACTAATATACAATTATTACAATTTTGTAATAATTTAGAAAAATTATATTTAAAACCTTATTTTATTCGTGAAATAGTCCTAATAAATATCACTCGAGGGTTTGAACTTTCCAGATAAATTCATTCACTATATCTCAGACCCTCTTGTGATATTACTTGTGATAATTTTCGCGCAGGCCTTTGCTCTCTTTCTCTGTATGAACGATATATATTGTGTTTATCGTGCTTCTTATATTTCTGGACTACCTAAATTTACTTCACTTTCCATAATTATAACATTTATTGATTTAACTGAAAATTTAAAATCTTATATTTTAAAGTTGCCCATAATTCATTTATTGATTTAGTTCAATTTTTAAAAACTTAAATTTTAAAGTTGTTCATTGCTGTTTACAAAGTTTAAATATAAGAAACAAATAAATACACATTTTTCAATGTTAGCCTTTTAATTGTAGTGTATCCTTTTGTAACAATTACAGTCATAACAATAATACATTGGACAACAACCATAAAAATGAAATACTACATTAAAAGCATATCTACACATATAATATTAATAACAAATAACAACATATGGTGGCAGAGCAATACCCCTTAATTTCAACTCAAAATGAGAGGGGTGCTAATGCATTTCATTTAAAATTTGTTATATATCCGGTTTATTAATAGGAAAAATGTATATTCTTGGTTCTTATTCCGCGTTTTTGAAAATATTTTTATAATTGTTTATTAGATGAATGTAAGCCGAGGATGATTTTTCACACAGTAAGTTGTTACAAAAGGCATCAATACGTTCATGGCTTTCTTTGATAGTTTGGGAAAATCTGGTGGGGTTGGCGAGCCCCAGCCTACTCAGTTCGCTGCAGAAAGATGCGTGCTGTTAATAGAGAAAATATGACGGTACATGTTTTCGATGTATCTATTTGAAAGCTCCCTCCAAAAGAAATAGTCCCTTTCAATTTACTTTAGCTCAATAAATACACATCGCAAATGTGTATCTCTCTCTCTCTCTCTCTCTCTCTCTCTCTCTCTCTTTTTTTTTTTTTTTTTTCCCCGTTTTCTCATAATGCATATTTTGTTCCTATAGATTCAAGAATATATTTTGTTAATAGTACTCTAATGTTTCATGGACTCCAGAGGATCCGCGTGTTATAGTTTGAAACCGCTGCTTTAAGACATAGAGAAATCATTTGTTATAAACTTACTTATAATGTTGATGTGTTATTTACATTTTTACTTTAAAAATAAAATTTTGTAATTTCAGCTGTTTCATGTTTATTAATGTCCTTCGAAGCAGACACACGTACAGGTAGGTAAACACAATAAATGCTCGTATAAATGAATATGTTATCACCATTAATATTTACGAAGTTATTTGTATCAATGGGAGAATTTAAAAATATAAGATACGTTCGGCTAAAATACCTTGCAAATAAAACATTATTATTAATAAAACTTGGCTTAGTATGTGCTGAAATTAATATATTTATTTAAAATACAATATCAAATTTCGTGCAGAACCCTCTGTTTACATCTATATATAAGGAGATTAATTTAAAATCCATACATGTGGTTTAGATCCATGGTGGTCTTTCACATGGAGAAGATGGTAATACACATAGCCGACCTTCGCTCATTACATCACGAGTCACGTGACATATCGTACATTAATCGAATACCACTGGTGGCAGTGTAGGCACCGTCCAATTGACAAAATGGAAGGTAATGTTGACGTTCTTTTCTGATCAATATGGTTCGCTCCTCATGAAGTTTCTGCAATTTATTGCTAACCTTGGGAGATAATTTTTGAATCTCAGCTTGCTGCAATGTTCAGAATATATCGAAAAATTCAGCAAATATGAACTTTTTATTCATAATCTGAACACAATATTTTACCATTGAGCTGTTTTTATGCACATGAAAGTTTCTGAATTTATGGAACTTAAAGCCTTGAGGGAGACAATCGGAAACACGGTTTGTTTGTACATACTTAGAATGATTATTATTTCTATTGCTGTTGGTATTTGTTTCTTTTATTATTGAGATAATACTGCCTCTCCGTTGGCCACTAATGTTTCATTTTACTCTTTTTCACATTGTTTTAGGTTCATAGACACGAAGTTGATTGCTTTGTTTTAAATTTGAAATGCCCAATTTCCTATATCTCAGAAACATTTATGAGCTTTACTCTACACTCAAATATAGTAAAGTACATAATTATCATTTAACTCGCTAAGGATTCTTTCATAGTTACTGAATGACTGAATTTTTCAGGTTCATTCACTGTCTCTTACTTTCGTAATGTATTTTCAAGTCTTGCAAAATCACGGTCTCTTAGCACAGATGTATTTACTGTCAGAAATATGTGGTTCCTCGTATGTAACTTTCGATCAAACTTAATCATTATGTACTAAGCATTCGGTTAGTAAATGTATTAAAGTACTTCTTTAAAATATTCATACTTTTCATGTAGAAAATTCTGAATTTTTTCTTTATGTGGTACAATGTGGTAAGGAAGTTGTCGTTTATGTAAGTAAATTCACAAAGTAAATTATTTTTATTATTATAATAATGTTTTTTTCTGTATTATTCATATTGATTCCACTGTCAAAGATAGGAAATACAACCCCCTCCCCCCAAGCGTTATTGTTTCTTTAAGACACATTTATCTCTAAAGTCTAAATTTTGTAATATTATTCACAGTACCCTTTTCAGATTATTTGAAAGGAATTAAAAATAAAGTTAGAAAATCTCACAGTAGTTGGCGAAAGTTTACAGATCTCAGCTATGTCTCACTGCTCATGATTTTCTTATAATTATAAGATTACACTGCTATTTTATGTGCAATTTTTTTCAACACAAGTTTTCTCATGTTCAACGAAACCGCAGCCCAATACAGAACTGGATAATAAAGGTTAAACCATCACGTACACTACAAGACTTGGCGATGCAAATGCGGGAAGTAAAAAAGATAATTGGCTCGTGGGTTAAACCAAGGTTAATCTCCCTGTGCGTGTGTAGAATCGAAACACTTCTGGAAAAATAATGTAACTAAAATAATAATCACTAGAAAAGCACAAAAGGATAAAAAAAAAAACTAAGAAAAAGTCACTATATTTCGAACTGCTTGAGTTCTGCTATGGCAAAAAAAAAAAAAAAAAAAAAATGTGAAGGTGAAGGTGATAAAAATAAATATTAAATATCGAAGGTAGCGTAATGTATGGAAATAGATGAAACAAGCAACAAGAGTGCGTGAAAGGGAGCGAGGAAAAAAATTAATATGTAAGATTTAAACCCGGTGGTATATACGCGCTTTATGTAAAAATGTATCTCTATCTCTGAGTAAACTTTCAGAGCTATGAGTAGGTAACGCATCAATAGGCGTTAAATTAAAAGCATCATCAAAATCCTTACAGTGAGATAAGGCAGGTTGGGCAACCGAGATGATTTGGTTTTAACAGAACGTCTATCATTGTTCATACGTAGCGAAACAACAGTAGAAGTTAAACCAATATAAAATGCTTTGCAAAGCTTACAAGATAACATATATACGACGTTCTTAGAAGAACAGGTAGCAAATGAAGAAATGTTAAATTCTCTGGATAAATTAGGGCTGTGTAATGAATGGCACGGCATAATTAGCGCATAGGTTTTACATTTAATGCGTTGGAAAGGATATGAGCCTACAACGGGACGAGGTAAATTGGAAGGAGACAGGTTTCGGCGAAATATACTTTTAAGGTTAAGGGTGATCTAAAAGTAAGGCGGGGTACAAATTTAGAAAAACCACTGAAAGATGAAAGCAATAACAAAGTATTGTGTCATTCTTTCAAAATAGGTCTGATGCTTTCAATTCCTGACACGTACAAGGTTAATGACATTTTTACTGAAAGTTGCATTGGAAAGTTTTGTGCGCTGGAATGGTACGGGATTTTAAAAGAGCGGAAGGATATATTTGCTCTTGGAACTTTTGAGAAAAAGTAACACTTAAACAAAGGATATCTAATCAAAGCATAAACAAAAAATGAAGTGATTGATTGATTGATTGATTGATTGGTTTATTTATGGACGCTCTTTAGCATCTCAGGTCATCAGCGTCCCATTCAACTCAGGGCGTGAAACGGCCGACAAATTTTGCTCAGAGACCTCCCTTTCAGGCTTGAGGTTCTTTTTCGTGCCGTAAATGTACGACATGGGACCCATGGCTTTACTTCCCATCCGAAGGAAGCCATACTTACGAGTTTTACGCCCGAAAAAATCCATCGGTCCTGGCCGGGTTCGGAAAAAAAAAAATAAGTGAAAATTACATATCATATATGAAGCGAATGCCGAATGTTGTTTACGGTGCCGCATATTTAACCTATTCAATAAAGAGTAATCTTAATTTGTTTTACTCATCCTTATAATTTTGATGATCTTTCTCAAAGAGTCCCCGTTGGTACAATGTACTGTCCCAGCGTTGATTGTGCCACTCTTCAAAGACATGCAGAAAGGCCCTTTAGAATCAGCAGCCATCACCACTCCTTCTAATGGTGAAAGATATCTTCCACAAAATAGTTTCTTCAACATGAGAAAAATGGGAAAAATGTTACAAGGGGCTAAACATGGGAGGATGAGAGGCTCACTTCACATAGCTTCTTGTAAGATGTTCAACAACAACATTTGCAATTTGTGGCATAGTGTGATGTGGCCTTGCAGAGTTTTCAGGATATCTCTGTAGTATTGCCCAAATACAGTTGTGTGTGCAGGTACATGTTATTTTTTTAATAGTGTTTAACCCCGTTTTACTACTGAGGCACCACAGACGGTTGACACTGATGATACATGAGATGAAATGATATATTGGGAAAGAATTTTTTAAGGTCTAAGCTTAGGGTAACTCCGTGGCTCTTTCCATTTATGAGTACTGAGGAAAACCTGAAATAAACCTCTGTCAGGGAGGATGATCCTGGTGGGATTCGAACCCCAGACCTCCCGCTCACGAATCCGCACCTTAACGATCTCGGCCACCAGTGGCGGTGTGACATGTTAGCAAACCATTCCTTGAATATGGAAAAATGAGGTGACCATAACTTTTCCAGTATGAGCAACCATTCTACATTTTTTATGTTTGTGCTGATGGAGATTTTCACACGGAGCTTTGCTGTTTGCTCTCAGGATCGAAATAATGTAGCCTTGAAAGAAACTCCGTATGCTTCTGTAACATTATTTTGAACTGCACGCGAATCGTAGCAATCTTGAAACTCAGAATGCATTAACACGTTTCATGTGCAACTTTCCAGTTACCAACAGTAGGTGGCATCCAGTGAAATTTTCAGAACTTCTCGACGATCCTCTCCCACAGTGACCGCAGCGATGTCAATGTTTTCTTCTGTTAGAGCACAAACTGGGGCGCCATGTGAGATTGATATCTTCGATCTGTGTCATAGAGAAGAACAAACTTTCCATAGGCCTCCTGTAACATTGCATAGACCTCAGGTGAAGATATTTTGAGATGAAAGAAGAATTTCAGAGCAGCCTGTCAGCACCATTTTGACGTAGATGGAACTGAATATGTCCCAACAGACATGCCTCTCACAGACGGGAACCAAAAGTGACAACAATAAAACCAATTATGCTAGCAAAATATTGTAAAACGAAATTTTAGCGCGAGAAATAAAAACGATTATCATTTTTTATCAAACAACCCTCGTATCATCCATTTTTACGTTTGGATTTATATTACATTACATTTTTACATGTTTTGGCAATTATCAAGATTTATTAAGATTAGAATTCATAGTCAAGAGTTATAAATGCGCGATACTTATAGCATTTCTTAAACTAAGTTCCAATTTATAGTTACCCCCCTCATTCGTAAATGAGTGATGAAATAATTGGCCACTCAATTCAAAAGGTGGGCTGGTGGTCAACGATTACTCATTTGTTACTCTCTTGGTTTCTGACATGGTTAGTTGCTCTTATGAAATAATGGTTTCGTTTGGTTTTTTTATTTACGGACGCTCTTCAACATCTCAGGTTATCAGCGTCCCATTCAAACCAGGGCGTGAAACGGCCGACAAATTTTGCTCAGAGGCCTCTTCTTTCAGGCTTGAGGTTCTTTATCGTGCCGTAAATGTACGACACGGGACCCACGGCTGTACTTCCCTTCCGAAGGAAGCCCATACTTTGGATTTTACGCCCGAAAAAATCCACCGATCCTGACTGGGTTTGAACCCACAATCTTGGGTTTAGAAGTCTAGTGTGGTTACCACCACACTAGAACCCACTAGAAATAATGAAAAACTATAATACCTTCGCAACATATGCTGACTTTTATGTTGGACATATGGTACGCAAAGAAAAAAAACTATGTAATATTTGAAATATGGAGAATTCCTGTTGAGTCGGTATTATTTGCCTCATAGACCCAAGATCGCGGGTTCAATCCCGGCCAGGGTCGATGTATTTTTTTCGGACGCAACAATCCTAAGTATAGGTTCCTTCCGAAGGGAACTAAAGCCGTGGATCCCGTGTCGTAGTTTACGGGACATAAAATAACCTCAAGCAAAATTTATCGGCCGTTTCGCGCCATGAAGAAAACGGGACGCTGATGAGCTGAGATGTTTAAAGAGCGTCCGTAAATAATCCAAATTACTCTCTGAGGTTCTAGATATGTAACTTACTCTTTTCAGGTGAGTTTTTTTACAAAGCGCAGTATCAGTGTAGGTGCTTTAATGATTTTATAATATTAACATCGTGTTATTTATTTATTTTATTTAATTTTTCAGTTGGTTTGTGTGAGTTAGTCAAAATGTGACATATTATAAGTGAAGCTTCAGAAATAACATCAACATTTCACTGTCAATCACATCCTGCAGTTCTGTATGTAGGATTGTGACCACGTAAAAGAACCGATATGAAATGAAAGAGCCGAAATTTCGCCTAAGTGACAAAAAACCATGGTCAGGATGATCGGCCCTAAGGAAAGTGAACCCGAACCTCCCGAATGCGTTATCTCTTGAACCCCCCGCTAGTTGTTCTGTATTTAAATAGCTATAAGACCAAGTTCTGGGTTTAGGTTAAACCAAATAGCAAGCTGTCAATGCACATACTAATCCATGATCTGCTTGTCCAGTAATAAAAATCGTGACATCACAGAATGTCATATGTTATCTATCATAGTGCTATAAGTTTTAGTGTGTTATTCTGTAAATGTTGTTTATGAAATGGAAACAAATATATGTGATTCATGTATAAGTTATAGCATTACACTCATTTATACGTGTTGACTATGAATACGGCCCTAAGAGTGGATACGAACTCTATCGACAATATTTCAGAGATTGTTCAGAGATGTTGACTAAGAATATTGATATAAGGAAACCATATTCTCCGATTTCTTATTGCAGAGTAATTTGATGCTTTTGTGTTAGGCATGTTTTATATCCCTTGGATTTTCTGATACATTTCGAAGACAACTGAATCAACTACTCATCGCCTTTGGCATTTTAAATAACAAAACAATACTAGGGGAATTTGCTGATAGAGTTAGCCAATATTTGACCTAACTGTATATAATCGTAGTCCTTAACATCGCCTATAGTGTGTCGGTGGACCGTCATGTTGAAACTACTACCTACAATATAAACAAAGGGAGTAACACAAGAATCTGTCAAATAGTACTGCGCCTAGTAAACGAAACAAATACCGAATAACAGAAAAATATAATTGAGTTTAGAGAACGAAATAAATACAGTTACTCGGTAACAAATCATCGGAGACCATGGAATTCTTATATCAAAATATACAGCTTACCTCTTTGAACAACTTCCAGAGGCTTATCGATATAGTTCGCTTCCACCCAGTATAAATTAGTACGGCACCTACTGCCATCTCCGGCACCTGACACTTCAGCTTTTAAGAACTTGGCTAATGCAAATAAAATAAGTGAACGCTGTACTCACCCTTCTTATAGAAGATATTGCACATTTTGTACCACACACAATCTATTTCTTCTTAAGAAAATACCAGGTCTTCTGCATTTATTTCTGGGCAACACAACTACCATCTTCTGCATGAAGGCTCATTACAGATTTAATTTATTTTATTTATAGTATTCCTTTTTTAAATAGAGAAAATGCGCACTCACTGCGTAACGTGCCGGCGATTGCGCGAGGCCGTTTTGCAAATGAACGGTTTTAAATGTGTCACACTGTAGATAGATGGTTCTTTTGCAAGTAGATCCAAAAGTAAAATTTGAACGCAAAAGTAAACCTAAGTACGAACTACTACTGCGAAAAAAATTCTCTCTATGAGAAAAATTATTATTGAAATAACGTCATATCATAATGGAATCTTAGTGCGATATTTTTCCCAGTATCTGGACATTATTATGTATTAAAGCAGCACAATTTTCTTTTATGCTTCCTTGATACTGACTTCTTTGGAAAAAATTGTCGTATATGGTTTATGTTCGGTGCTTCTCTAACCTTAAGGCCTGCGATATTATCAACATACAGAGTTGTTACTATGTTGATATTTGCGGTATGAAAATTACATAAGATCACATATTAGTGTTTCTGCTTTTCTCTTAATTTATTGATGAACGGATTCAGAACTGGAATTTACTGTGAATTAGCACTTTTGCGAAGCAGTTTTAAAAAACATTTTATCATGCAATGAAAACGTTATATCCTACAACATTTATCTTCCTTCGCTTTTCCGATTTTTCTCCTTCACAGGCATGCCAAAGGAGAAGGGTCCTTTTATGTTGCGTGTTTGGTGGTATCGTACTTAATTTCCAAGTCAATAGCTGTAGTACTCGCAGCAGATGAATAGGCTCAAGGTAGAACGCACAATTAACAATGGACCGAAAGCTTGTGGAAATCGCTGTGTTGTAAGCATTATTATTCTAAAAAGAATAGTTAGCTGAAGAATATATCTATGGCAAAGGAGAACTATAGCAAAACAGAATCTGTCAGAATGTTCATTGTTCGTACTATATACTCATAATAAAGCAACTTATTTTTCTGTATTTTTTTTTCTTTTTTTTTTTTTTTTTTGCAATAGCTCATGCAATAGAAAGCTTTTTTAAAATCAGGATGAAGAAAGAGAGAAAAAGAGAGCGAGAGCGAGAGAGAGAGGGGGGAGAGGAAAAACAATCCTGGTATCCAAAAAATATTTTGCCGAAAAAAATATACTAAGATGTCACAATAAAATTTATATATAAAAAAAAAACATTGTGTAACCAAAGATTAAGATGATAAAGTTTGGATATGCTCCGGCTGGAAACTACAGAAGAACAGAAATGAGGAAGAATTTAGATTTTTCACCTAGTAGCTATGTAGATACAGCGGCATCATTTTCTCTGGGCCCGCTTTCGGCTGCATGATTGCTGACTGTGTCGTGGGCACCAGCGGTATGTGTTTTGAGACTAGCTCCATTAGAAGTTATCTGACACATAGCGACTTTAATGCTCTGATGCCTTCATCTGTTCACTCGTATTTGTCCCTTTTCTTTGGGACAATCTTCAAAAGGTAAAGGCGATAATCTTAACATAACATTTGTAGAAGCATCCATCCTACATGATGTAAAGTGCTTCTTAAAAGTTAACAAAATTGATTTTCCATTACTGCGTTATTTCATAGTTCAAGTACCTACTCCAATATATTCGTATCTTTTCAGTACCGTTTGCTTGTGTATTAAATCGTGTCATATGCTTAATTATTTATATATTTATTTTTGTTTGTATAATAAAGTTTTAGCGTACTGTAATCTTAAAATATTAGTTTTGAAATCATACATTAGTCAATTAAACAAATGTATATTTCAGTTAAAACTATATAGCTGTCCGAGGGAATTATCTCGGTCAACTAATCAAATGCAAAAATTAAACTTCCAGTCAGCCATCATTGGCTCAAACAACAATGTATGCTTAATACATTAAAAAAAAAAAAAAAACCAAGAAACCCTGAGGCATTTAGCTTGAACTTTGCTACAGAACTTATTATCATATTAAAACTTTAAGAATACAATAAATACGGATAATTATGTTTTAGATATAAAAAGATGTATCAATCGATGACTAAAAGGAAACGGATCTACGAAGGAAAGATGGAGATATACAAGTAGAATACAATTTGTTACGTTATTCAAAATGTTCAGAAATTAAATTGAATTTGGTTAAGAATTGAAATCGTAGCTGAACATAATAGGATAGTGAAAGATATTAACTATTTAAGTACGCCTAACATACCTACTGCGTAAGAACGAAATAAGATGTGTTTCAGAAACTTCTGTTAAGCATTGCCACTCTAAATTCGTGCGACTATCTAACAAAGTCTTATCAATATACTCAACATAAAATCGTTTAAACAAAGGTTACAGATATTCATCATGATAACAGGCTGGGCGATCGGATATAACAAATTGAAAAAAAAAATCTTCTGTTAACACAAGGATCGAATCCGAGGCTGTTCAATTCGCAATTAAGCCCGTTACTAAGATAATTGAATATGGCATTTACTTAAAAATGTTATAAGCTTGAACCAAGACAAGATACTACCAGAAAAATACATGATAATTCAATAAGATTGTAAATAGGGTGTAACATTACCAATTCATGTATTTCTAATTTCTCTGTACGAGAGGACATTCATAAATAATAGTACCTTAGGCTTCATTGAGATTTCTTTACAGACACTGGAACCCCAATTGATAAAAATGTAAAACATAAAAATATGAGCAATTAAATATTTATTACACTCAAGTAAGAAGTACAAGGTGTGGCTAGAAAACATTGGATTTACACTCTTAAAAAAATATACATATTAAATGTTATTAGCTTCAAAATACTCCTCTCTCCAAAACCAATGCCGCTTCATGCGAGAGCCGCCAGTGCTTAATATTCTGTTAGCTTCTTAAAAAGCTCCATCGCTTTTGCTTTCATTGAATGTTCATTCTCAAAACGAGTTGGTTTTAATACAGCTTGATCTTAGGATATAAATGGAACATGTCGTTCCAACACAGGGATCTTGTGTTTCGCCAAGGTCTTCACAGGCAGTCCATTGTGTTGTTGAACAGTTCACAAGTTCTTCCACATTTCAAGATCTTTTTCCTCATCCCTGATGAAGTGTAGTTATTGAAAATCTTCTTATACGGTAGTAGGACATGGTTAACAGTTTGACCTCCAGTCACTCAATCCACATCCCTCGCATATCCAAAATCATTGTTTTGAGTTTTGATTTGTTCATCCGTGCTGTCCTCTCTCTTGAGGAACTGGAACTCTTTCAGGGCATGGATTGGCGCTTAATTTCTGGGTGGTATTCAAACTATCACAAGTTACCACATTTTATAACTAGTTAGAATCATTTACAATTTGTTTAAGGATGACGAGTTTGCTGTTGGCAAGTGTGATGATTCTTGGCATCATTTCGAGCACACATTTTTACATTAACATGTTCTTTTAACATCTGCAAATCAGTTTCTTTATCGATGCTTTGTCTCAGAAATTTCTCAAATGTTCAGGCAACGATTTTTTCTTGTAATTTAATCGAAAATGTTTGTTATCCCCAGTTTTGATGTGCAAGGTTGGCCGGTTAGCGGATCGTATATTCTTCCCTTTTTAAGTTTTTGAACCACTCACTAACTGAACTGTAGACACTCACTAACGTAAACTTGATGAACATACCTTACGTTTCTCTAGCGGATTTTCTAATTTTTGCGAAGAACTGCACATTTCCACGCTGTTCCACTCTTGCACCTTTTTTCCACTGCACCGTCCTCTCCAAACAATGGTCACCCCGAAACTGCTCGCTACATGACCTCTATTATTTGTGACTAGAATGAAGAATAAACACAGGTCAACGACATTTACCGTTTTCTGCTCTAAACACAACAGGGAACAGGCAATATATACGTAAATAAATTGTACTTACGAAACTAGAAGATGGAGTGGTAATATATCCTGCACTTATGTATTCAACTTGTTTACACTAAACTCCACTGACTTACATAAAACTAAGACATGCTTCGGAAGCATTCACTCCCATCTTCAGTTGCTGACCTACTACTGTTACTCGAAATGGTGGCTGGTACCCGGATGCTCCTGCGGCGGTGTCTGATGGTTGTAGTAGGAACTTGCTGATTTCGTCCATAGGAGGAAAATCAAAGTTCATTAAATTTTCTTTATTTTTTACGATGAAAATTTTCCCCAAGTGGATAGTTCCATTGGGTAGTGAAGTTGTTTCAGCAGATTAACCTCTGGTTTAATTTCATGATTTTTGGTCCAAAAGTGAGCTGCTACTGCTGATTTGTCCACCTGCTTAAGTCAAATATTCCTAAAGTGTTCTTTTCTCCGAATTTCCAAATTTCTCTTCGTTTTTCCATCGTATCTCTGATCACAATTTGCACATTTGATTTCATAAATCCCTGATTTCTGTTCTGTTGGTATGGTGTCTTTTACTGTGCAACCTAATAAATTCTTGATATTATATTTGTTCTTTGGGACAACATTATCCCACGTTCTTTGAAAACCTTAAATCTGTTGTGGTAAGTTGAATGGTATATGAAACTTTTGAATTTGTATCATTCCTTGGTGAAGAAATGGAAGACTTACTGAAACTAACTAATATTTGCATTCAACTTTTTCTTTGAAATACTTTCACCAGAGCCTTCCCTTTAATATTCAAGTCATGGTATATGTATGTGGATAATATATTTACAATAATACCCCAAAAAACTTTCAACAAATGCTATGAAACTTCTTAATCTACAATATAAATCTAAACAATTTACCATAGAAGAAGAGAGGAATGGTTCGGTTCCATTCCTATATTTGCAAATCACAAGAAATGGAGATATTTTAAACTTTGCAATACATAGGAAAGAAACACACAGAGAAAATAACATAAAATGATAGTTACAACCCCTTTCCACATAAATGTGCAGCGTTCCACAACTTGGCACACAGACTAACCAACATCCATCTCACAAAAACAGAGTACAAAATAGAATACTAACAGATAATAAAGACAGCTATAACCATGTTTTTAACAAGAATATATTAAATCAATAAATTTAAAATACAAAAAATCGACAAGAGAAAACTGAAGAAAACCAAGGAAAGATACAAACAAATTCAAAAGTTTCACATACCATCCAACCTACCACAACAAACTTAAGAAGATTTTCAAACTACATGAATAATGCTAGTCCCAAAGAACAAATATAATATCAAGAATTTATTAGGTTGCACAGTAAAAGACACCACACCAACAGAACAGAAATCAGGAATTTATGAAATTAAAAACGTGCAGATTGTGATCAGAAGTATATTGGAAAAACGAAGAAAAATTTGGAAATTCGGAGGGGGAAAAAAACGCTTTAGGAATATTCAGTTTAAGCAGGTTGATAAATCAGCTGTAGCAGCTCACTTTTGAACCAAAAATCATTAAATTAAACCAGAGGTTAATTTGATGAAATAACTTCACAACCCAATAGAACTATCCACTTAGGAAAAAAAAATTTCATTATAAAAGGTAAAGAAAATTTAATGAACTTTGATTTTCCTCCTATAGATGAACTCAGCAAGTTCCTACTACAACCACCAGACATCGCCACAGGAGCATCCGAGTATCCAGCCACCAATGAGTTACAGTAGTCGGTCAACAGCTGAAGATGGGAATGAGTGCTCCCGAAACATGTCCTAGTTTTATGTAAGTGGAGTGTATTATAAACAAGTTGAATACAAAGTGTAGAATACATACATCGTTACAAGAGTTGTTCAAAATGCCCACCATCGGCGTCGATACACTTCTGCGTATGTTGAACTACTGATTGAGCAACGGTTGCGAAAGTGTCCTCAGCGATTGCAGCACATGCCGTTTCAATTTCTTCCCAAAGTGCTGTCAGTGTAACTGGTTTTCTACGGTATACAACATCCTTAAGAGTTCCCTATTGGTAGAAGTCGAGCGGAGTTAGATCCGGAGAACGAGGTGGAAACTCAATCGGACCTCTTCTTCCCATCCATTGTCTTGGATATGCCTTGGATCCAGTGCGCGGGGCTTGTTCCTGTGCAAGGTCTCCCAGATCTGCCCCTGTGAACATCGCACACGGTACCACGAGTCTCAAATTTGTCTCGAATGCGTGCAATTGTTACTCGCGTTGGCGGTTCTGTTCTGTACACACGTCTACATTGCCTTTGAACTTCAACAACATTCTCAGTTTTCCAATACCACTTCAAAATTGCTTTCCGCTGTTCAAACGATAATCTTGGCTCCATTTTGTTGTAGCAATGCTGTCATAATGTATGTGAGTCATATCTGTTTACAGAACACCATACTACACATTATTGTTGTTTTTCGGTCCAACTTTGAAATATATTAAATAGATATTTACTGTGAAAGTGTGTATACATCTTTTGGCATATCCGGTTATTTTCTAATCACATATGAGGATTAAGAAATGCTTTTGCTTCAATTGCATTTGAGAAAAACTATTCGCAACAAAAACGACTGTTTCAAGAATAAGAGGATAAAACTGTCAGAAAAACAAAAATAGTGCTATAAGGGAAATGATAAATAGTTTCTCAAGTTGCAATTTAAAGGTTCCTATTTGGTCCAACATTATGTCCTTACTAATTGAAATTTGAAATGTTACGCTAAATTGTGGGCAAATACATAATAAAGCATTTAAATCTACTAAGGGTAAACAACCTAATTCAACGTATGACGACGTGTGGCAAAAAACTGTATAACGTCACTTGTGACTTTTTACTATTACATTACAAATGTTCTACATATTTTGTGAGGCAGAAAATAATTACAAGGACTTGTACTAATAAACTTGTAATATATTAGACCATACATTAGAGGAACAATTTCATCAATTTTAGTCGAGAGATTGCTCAAGAACCGAGCTTTCCGATAAGACTTAATCATTAATTTTGTTATTGTTGTGATAGTTTATATTTATATACCTTTTTATATTTTTATACAACCACACTTTCATTTAAAGCAATAGTTGTAAACGTAGTGTCAATAACAATTAAATTATTTATTTTAAAAGAGAATTAGGCAAGGAAATAAATTATTTTCGTGGCATTTAGCGAAAATCATAGAAAATCAACATAAACCAAGTGTTGTATTGAAATGTGTATTTCAAACAGGAAAGGCTAATGTCATTCATAAGTTCTACTTTAATTGTTACCTAAAATATTCATTGTACCCAAATACTAAATTACTCTTTTTATACAAAAGTTACAAGAGCATTACTAGTACTAATACTGTTGTGGAACAAACAATGAAGAACCACTTATACACTTGTAAATATGTGGTTGTAAAACACAAGTTTAGAAAAAAACCTTTGTGGAACAGCGGGGCCCTGTTCTACAAAAGCATGGCCTTGCAACGATTTATAATCACTTTGTGAAAGGTTTCTTCCACACCTGTACTTTACTACTTCATACTTACAAGTGTTCAAGTGACGTTTCATTCTTTTGCTCCATGGAAGTACCAATATTACTTTGTTCAGATATCTCTACATCTGCAGGAGTGTGCAGTTTTTAATATCTATTTAAGTAATTTAGGGAAACAGTTAACCTAAATATATGATCCAATAGTAGTGAAAACGTCGATAATGATAATGAGAATAGGTAAGTTCCAAATTCAGATATTTTTGTAATTATTTATTTATTGTCACTTTGACTGCATTGGTCTTCCCGCAACGTCTGTAGATTGTGGACCGAATACTGTGTAAGTCTGTAGAGATGAATGAAAGATGACACAGCTCGGAGTCCTTGGCTCAAATGAAATGAATCAATGATGACACAAATGAGCTCGGAGTCCTTGGCTCCATAAATCTATCTGGCATTAATCTGCTCAGAGTAAAGAAAGAATCCCAAAATATTTTTTCCACAGCTGTATTTTATTTATTATATATAGTTTCTTGTAAAGGTTCCGAAAGGAAATATCTTCCGCATTCTTTTAGAAAATAAATAATTTAATTTCTCATGATATACTTTTCTCAACATGCTTGTTATGAAAATATGGCTGTCAATATTTCAAACACATACCAATGGAATTGATCAAATGAGCAAATAAATAAATAAATGATTGAGCAATCGGGAAGATCGATTCTTATGCCATCTCTCGACTAAAATTGGTTCTGCGACTTGAGCACATGAATGAAAACTTGCGAAGGTCATGTCAAATATTTCGTTAGTTGCAATATTGACAAGTACATAATAAAGCAAAACTTTTAAATTGCCTATATTTTTAAGAGAAAATATAAGACTAATATATTAGAAATAACAATAATATAATAGAAATAATAATAATCGTACATTAAAAAACACGAATTTATTACAAAGGAGTGCTCACGATATGCTAACAGCTGTTCCTCAATCTTGTACTTTTACTAATAATTTACAAGGGCCGCGCTGAGGCCGAGTGATCAGACTGTTCAACTTTTACCGAAGCGACTCGGGCTCAAGTGGGATTTCTCCATCGTCATCATCTACAACTTCATCATTCAGCGTAATGCAATCCCCTATTTTCGGTGCGCGTGTCTACAAATGAACTGCAATACTCTGCAGCCCATGTGCACAACTCCGGCAAGTGAGTTGGCATTAAAACTACCTACTAATGATGTGTTGTACATTATTTCAGGAAACAGAAAGTTAAAGTGCTTTACAAGAATGTTTACTACAAATAAAATTATATTTTGATATGGCTCTGGTAATTAATGGGAAATAATTATTTCATTGAAAAATTATTGTTCGTTTTTCAGATAGTTCACTTTCCCATAGCTCGTCTGTAAGGATCCAATCTCTCATGCTACACTCTTAGCTATAATAATAATAATAATAATAATAATAATAATAATAATAATAATAATAATAATAATAATAATAATAATAATTCTCCAACGGACGGCTAAGGTTAATGCATTGTCTAAACTTCTTTGAGTTGTGAAAACAGTCGAATGTTGTTTTATCTGTTTCTTTCGATAGATGCTATTTCCTTAGCGTCTTAAAACAAAAACAATGAATTTTTAAACTAAGAGTCACAAAAACATTTGCTCATTTCTGTAAGCGGGACGATGGTGCCTATGTTGCCAGGCAGCATGGAGAATTGAGAACCTGGTCCCTAAACCCCCAAAGTCAATACGCCCCCCTCCCCCAGACCCAGAGCGATCGCCATCGACCCTTTGAATCATTCATAAGCGGCTTCCAAGACGCTCTGTTTCTCTCTCTCTCCTTCACACACACATACACACATTTCTAACGTTTCCCCTATGTTCTTTACTTTCCTGCAGTCTGATGTTTCTCCGTATTGCTGTAATATCTATGGCGACTTCCCTAGATGCTTTCCTCGGACTCGTTGCATTTGTTATTTCTGGAAGCGAAGTATCCATGGGAAATATACTCGTATTTTGCCTTGGAACTGTTTTTTGCTCTTAAGTCCAGCTTGTAGCGTGTTCCGTATTCTGTTATCGCTACAATTGTAAACTTATTTACTATTAACATGCTATGCCAAATAATTAGATCCTGAAGATTATGAAGAATGAATAACACATTAAATGAGCTCATAATCGGCCGATATTTATAATCTGAGGAATAATTACGTCAAGCCAGAATCACCGACATTACACGTATTGCCTAAGAGTGGCATAACTACCAACGAGGGTGGCATATGGGTAAAAGTTTATATATAGAACTACTTTCGTTGTAAATTTCGAAACAATATCACACTGCCACAAGATACCTGGTAGTTCCCTAGCATTATCAATGTTATTTCGTATGTAATGTTGACTAAACCAAAACAATGACATTAAAAATAGCTAACATATCTGGCTTAGACTGATGCAGGCAGACCAATTCACACTTCGTGCCAAATACTAACATCAGGTGTAAAATATAACAGAAACGTTTTGGGCTGTAGAGGTGGAAAGCGGACTCAGAAGAATTGGCATGGGTTCAATATGACAAGAATATGAAAGAACGTTAGAAAGGCTAGAAGTTATCAGCAGGCAGAAAATTGAGGCAGAGTGTAACATGAAAGTCTCCTTGAGTCTAACGAATAAAATTATAATAACTGGGGAAAGAGGTATATATGCTCATTCTAGGGAAAAAGGCAAGACCAGGAATGACCTGGTTTACGCTGTGAGATAGGAAGGCTCAAAAATGACAGACAGTGATAGGGGAAGGTGGACATTTTGTGGAGCGGACGAGGAATGGGTATAAATTCTGGCCGAATGAACTCGCTGGGAACACCTGGAAAAATCGATGTTTCCGGAATATTATCTTATTGCAATTAGAAGATGAATGTTATACTGATTGCACTAATTGCCTGAATATGGACATTTTTCTAGCCAAAGTGTGGAAAGCTAGAAACAATTATTTATTTTCTGTTTAGAATGCCAATTAGTGTGATCCGGACAGAGATCTCAGTATGAGAGCATATTATTATTATTATTATTATTATTATTATTATTATTATTATTCCCTCTCTCTAATTGTGTACCATATTTAAATAATGATAATACTTGCATAAAATATATTTGTAATATTATATAGAATTTTATAACAATACAGATACAAACAAAATCAACCGTCAATGATATTCTTGTCCTCTTTTACTTATTTTCTTCATAGTGCTATTCTTTATAACAAAATCAATTAAATCATTAAACCTACTACTACTACTTCTACTACTACTAATCCACTACTAGGACTACTACTTCTTCTACTGCTATTACTACTACTACTCTATACTACTACTACTACTACTACTACTACTACTACTACTACTACTACTACTACTACTACTACTACTGCTGCTGCTGCTACTACTACTACTACTACTACTACTACTACTACTACTACTACTACTACTACTACTACTACTACTACTACTACGTCGGTCCTAGTGGTTACCATATTTACCTCCTAAACCCAAGATCGCGGGTTCGATCCCGGGCAGGACCGTTGGATTTTTTCTGGCGTAAAAATCCTAAGTATGGCTTCCTTCGGAAGGGAAGTAAAGTCGTGGATCCCGTGTCGTACATATACGGCACGATAAAGAACCTCAAGCCTGAAAAAGAGGCCTCTGAGCAAAATTTGTTGGCCGTTGTCGACCGTTTCAAGCCCTGGTTTGAATGGAGGCTGATGACCTGAGATGTTAAAGATCGCCCGTAAATGAACCAAAACAAAAAACAAACTACTGCTACTATTACTACTACTACTACTACTACTATTATTACAGCTACTACTCTACTACTACTACTACTACTACTTCTACTACTACTACTACTACTACTACTACTACTACTACTACTACTACTACTACTACTATTATTACAGCTACTACTCTACTACTACTTCTACTACTACTACTATTACTACTACTCTACTACTACTACTACTACTACTATTACTACTACTACTGTTACGGCTACTGCTACTACTACTATTACTACTATTACTACTACTACTATTACTATTACTACTTCTACTACTACTACTACTACTACTACTACTACTACTACTACTATTACTACTACTAGTTTTGCATATCAAATATTGTGCGGATACTACATTTCCTCTTTTGATATTACGAGGAACATCTGAGGGTGGCTTAAATAAATACATATATGAATAAAGAATTTACTCTCACCTTCACATCTTATCTGTATTAGCACTAAACATGTATTGAAATAGACTGCATAGCCATAACGGCATTTTTCCCCTACGCGAACTCTAATACGCCTCGTTCCTCACGCTTATATCAGCCAACATAAACAAGCAGCTTGATAACTGTAATCCCAGTTTCAAGAGTAAAGATAATCAACGCTTCTCCTATAGTAGCGGAAGAGATGCATCATAGCATGTGTACACAATCGGGTGTCAACTGAAAACCTACTCCCAAGATTGAAGCACGAAACTTGTGAGCTAATCATATCAATTACACGGAGATTCATCATATAATTTCGAATGAAATGTCGCAATAGTAAGATGGTAACAACAGTATGAAAACGGCCGCACGGATATGACTAATGTCTGTTGACAATGAACATAACCACACAAAATTGCTTGAGGTATGGAATCATGCAATGTTCAATCCACTTACAATTATCATGTGTCCGGAAAGTTGAAAGAATATCTATATGCAAAAAAAAAAAAAAAAAAAAAAAAAAATGTTAATGATGAATGCAATCAAAATATTTTAATATCGTCATCAGCTTTTAATACATGACAGCGAATATTAGATTCAAAAGAACCATTTAACTGTGCAAAAAATAAGGTTTATTGCCCGAAAAAACAATTTATTGTCTGTAGCGGGGTACATGCGATATATGACATTTAATGGTTTTCTTCCCTTTTACCTGTTAATGGCGTTTAAAAATGTAAGGAGTTAGGCACGTTGTATGATATTAAAACATTTAAACAAATGTAAAAATAATTCTCACTTACATTGAAATAGTAAGCTCGAAATAAACCGATAAAATGTGTAAATATTTGTTAATTTCCGATATGTTACGATAGCGGTGGTGTGAAAATATAAAATGACATTTGCGACATATCGCCAATGAGCCTACTTGAAGCTGCTTTGTACCGGAAAATCAGCAAAAACCAACATGAGCCATCAATATTAACTATCAACAGTGAGGAGAATGTCACATCACATGTACCATAGAGGGAGGGGCTGAACGTGCTGATAAAATACACCCATTAGTGGCATTTACACACTTTAGCGTTTTACTTGTAGCTCATTGCGCTCCTAATTCATAGATCAGAATTAATATGCACAAACTTCTATGTTTTCATTACAAACTTGCAGTCATTAAGTGTTTTATTTGGGTGAACGCTCTAAAATTACTTTGTTTTTCGTTCCAGTTTCGTGCACATATTAGGATATCTTATTTGAGATATTAAATATGCTACTAATATTAAAAATTCAGTCCTCACTGACTGTGAGTTTCGTTGGTCTCATCTTCTCATCTGAACAGCTATAACTGAATTAATTCGACAACAATATCAACCAGATAAATTTTAGTTCAGAGTGATTTATCTCGTTACAGTTACTGTTATTCAGAGTGTATTTTTGGGTAATTTGTAGCAAAGATCACTTAATAAAATTTGTCATAAGCTTTTGCATCACAAACATACGTAGCGCGTTATGAAATTTCATATAATTGTCGTTATAATATGTTTAAAGATCCCGTACACCTTTAATATAACTATGCATACAAATTAATACATGTATTTGTTTCTGGCTCTTTAAACTTTTGTATTTTTTCTTGCAAAATAGTCCTTCAGGTTTTTTTTAATACAGATTGTTTCCTTTTGTTACTATAAGGCACAAACATATGATTCAGGATTTTTAAATTTTTGTTAATTCGAAAATGTAAATATTTAAATAAAAATACACAATTTAAAATTTGTAGAAACCTACCTGACAAAGATACATTAACTTCCAGATCAATTGCTGACAAAATATGAGAACATAATTATTTGTCACAAGAACCTATATGATTAACTTAAAAGCCTTAAGGACTACAATAGTGATTTTTGGAGGATTGTCCTTGTGAAACACGTAAACCCATTTATAGCAGCTAGCTTTGTATAGGATTTTAAAATTTTACTTATGAGTATCCTTAACATTTCATGTATATGTTTATTTATTTATACAGTGGCAGCTTTCTAGTTTAACTGACTAATCCATCTCATTTCTGGGCATTCTAAGCCTTTTAGTTGTTTAGTGCAGGATTGAAATATTTATGATCCGGAATTCAGTTTACATGTAGTCTTCTCGTATTTATAATTAAACAGTTTTAATTAGTTCTTCCTTAGTAACAGCATATAATTCGGATTGGAAGACGATGCGGATCAAAGATTTTCAATTAAGGTTTGTGGAGGAACACTGGTGTGTTACTCTATGATGCCAAGGCATGGAGCTGGTTAATATTGTGACAGAAAGCAAAGTTTGTGTGCACAACTTCCTGTTGGGTGGTAGAGGGTTGAAGATAATTTAATTTGTAGCACTTTATCATTTTTACGTAATATTACATTTATTTTCAGGAAATGTATATTAAAAGTATAGATAACTAATGTAGCAGTAAAATTCGGAATATTTTGTTACTGTAACTTCATATTTCACTCTTTTACTGTACTCCCAGTGTTACCATCATTTGAAAATAAACTTTTCTGTTTTGGTGAGCAAAATAGATTCGCGATGAATGCGTTGGATTGGATTGTTATGGGCGAAGGAAAAGATTTCGATACTTAAGCCTTGCTCAAAGATTGGCCATTTATGGCTATTTCCTACCTCCAGTGGATGCATCTTTGGGAGAATGAGGTGAGGAAGGATTCAGAATGGTGAGGCACGGATGTAGAAAGAGTCACTAACATTATTTCCAGATAGAATACTCCAATACTGCACAGTCCTGTCCCAAGGAGTTCGATCCCCTCAGAACCACCCTGCTTCCATGGCAAAAGCCTTTTCAAAGCGGAAGCCACCGTCACACCGCACTAGCCCAACTCATCTGGAATTTTCGATCATGTAACTGAATCAGCGGAATTAAATGAGATAGAATGGGAGAGCGGAAAATTCAATGGAAAGGACAGATTGAGACAGTATTTATAAACTGCCACCCCCAAATTTAATTAGAATGATTATAGTAAGTAATTTTATGTAACTTGCTTATTTTAAGCATGAGCGTAGTTTCATTTCTATGTCCTATACAAGCGCTGAATTATTGATTGTAGTGTTACTTTCTGCAAGAATGCAGAAAGCTACCCCAGCTATAAAATCTGACCTGGAAATTTCTGTTACTTATTGTAACAAAATTTGTAAAATGACCCAAGCAAAACCGATATTTTCTGGAGACATTTTTAAAGGAGAATCCTTGATTAAGATTTGTATACTGTTAGGGAATTGTAAAGCAAGGAAGACGAAGTAAAGAACATGACGATTACGGGGGTAAAAAGACAAGAGAATAACCTCGAAGGGTGATCCTAACCATTCTATTTAATACGCAAGAGATGTAGGTGACATGCTAGTAGTCACGTACGCCATCTGACCAATAAAAGAGACCAAAAAATCGGAGGGAACAGACTACCCAATAGAGATGCAAATATGAGAGAAAATATTCTAGATTTTTCTAAAAACATATTTGGAAGAATAAAGATAGCTTCATAAGACCGGCAGAGTGCCATGTTTATTTAGTCTTGTCATTTTGCGGCCAAGGGACACTGTCCATTCAATTCTCCGTTCAGTTCAGTTGGTTGGAAGAAAAAACATTCTCCATTCGATTCTAAGTCAGTGTGGAAGAGTAGGCACAAGCAGTCCAATTATCTGTTTTAGTTTAGTTCAGTAGAAAAGTATCGTTTGTGGAAAACTATCAGTGAAGAGTTAGAGTTAGTTGAATTTAGGGCACAGTTTTGCAGGATTCAAATGCGTTAATGCCAGAGTTATCGTTATAGTTAGTGCGAAAGTGGCACATATTCTCTAGGAAATAACGGCAGTACGTTTTATGTGGAATAGTTTATGAACAATAAATTGTGTTTTATCTCTCATAAGGAGAAATCTTATCAATTTCCATATACTCCTCCCCCTATGGTCACGGGACCACAAGGTATCCAGCAGCTGAGTCTCAACAGCCGTGGCAAAATATGTCAGCGGTAACTAACCGTCGGAGAGGAAGAAATAACATTACTCCTGAGAATCCAAAACAATCAAATGAAATCCTTCCAAAATCTTTCCCTCCACTCTATACATTTAAATTAACTCCCTTTCTTATTTAAAATCGCTGCAAGATCCATTCCAGCATTCGTCCAAGCGACCAGGGTAAATGTATAGAAAATAAAATAATAATAATAATAATAATAATAATAATAATAATAATAATAATAATAATAATTCATGCCCAATCCTAAGAGATTTGAACGCGGGGTGCTCCGAACGCGTGTTACCGTTTGAGCCCCACTGATGACCTTAAGTTGAATTAGTTATGTCTATATAGAAATGAAAATTTTTTACTTTATTCCAACGGGTGAATTACTATAGATATATGTCGGTCCTGGTTGTGTAGTGGTAACCATACTTGCCTTCTAAACCCAACATCGCGGGTTCAAACCCGGCTAGGATGGATTTTTTCGGGCTTAAAAATCCTAAGTATGGCTTCCTTCGGAAGAGAAGTAAAGCCGTGGGTCCCGTGTCGTACATTTTACGGCATGAAAGAGAACCTCAAGCCTGAAAGAAGAGGCCTCTGAGCAACACTTGTCGGCCGTTTCACGCCTTGGTTTGAATGGGGCCCTGATGATCTGAGATGTTAAAAAGCGTCCGTAAATAAACCCCCCCCCCCAAAAAAACTATGGAGATGTACTGTATGTTCAGGCTTTGAAAGATGTTAAAGGTTGTATACACTTTGAAACGAAGGAAAACTTCAGAAATGAATAATTCTGGTTTTATTAGATTTTTGATCCAATAAAATAAGATTTTCGTCTGATTTTTGATGAAATAATAAAATAAATTCTAGGCTATACTGATGTTTCTTTTTAATCGAACTCTTCCGCAATACCACTCCTATTTACCACTATAGAAGGTTGATTTGCATCATGTAGCACCAAATTTGATTGACGTATTGAATTGTGGCTTGTGCGAGACTATTATACCACTTTATGTAGAGCAATAAGTACTAACTTAAAGTTAGCATTAGCATTATGGTAAATATTTATTTATGCTATAAGAGAGGAAAGTGGCTAAGTGGGAGACTGGTCAGTTGTGCGAGTACTTTGACATACTAATTCACTTAACAATCTTTTAGACAGTTCAGACTGAAACACTTTTATTGAAATAAGGATCTCAAACTAGAAACTGCATTTTGTAACATTGAATGTTATCAAGCTGGTTGGCTCAGTCGTTAACTCTTGAGATATGCATTCAGGAGGTTCCTTGTTCAAATCCTATGGGATCTATCATCCTGATCTTGTATTTTTTCCTAGTTTCAATCCTTACAGGATCAAAAGTGCCAAGGCGAGGTGGGCCTGTGTGCTGTGACGGTGGCTTGCGCTTTGGAATTTTCTGCCCCGGCGTTAAGCATGCAAGGGGACTGAAGGGCTCCAATTCGTTGAGCGGGAGTTCCAACTCCTTCGGGCGGAATGTCCGCCGGGGTCGGAGTGCTCTATTAGGAAGCAATGTTAGGAACCACGTCTAAGTCAGTGCCTCACCATCGTGGAATGGCCGCCGGGTGTTTCTTTCCTGGAGGTACCCCTAATTGGGAACAATGCACAAATGGTCAGTCGTTGAGCAGGGCTTAAGACCGAAATAAGCTCCTCCAACCCTAACAATGCAATCCAATTCGATCCAGTGCCCAAATGCATACTATTGGCTTCTTTCAGCGCGAAAAAATTACATATTTAAATAGCAGTTTAATGTAATATATGAAAGAAAATGTAATAGTAATAAACATTTTTTTTTTTCTAATTTTACCCTAAAAGTACGTTTATAAACCAATTTTATTATCTGTTATAAATATTCCGCAATGGCGGTTTAAAGTTTAAATACTCCGGGAGGAAAAGGTTCCTTGGAGGCATAAAAAAATTAGTGCATAACGTGATTAATGGTTATTTTTCTCGCACCCTTTTCCAATTTTCTTTACTGTATATTTCTTCACTAATGTTGAAAAATTTCAGTAAATATTTTATACAGTTATTGAAACACTGAAAAATTATAATAAAAATGCCAGTTTTCGGATAATTGGAATTAATGCCTAACTTGGATTGTTGCATTAAGTGCGTCAAACGCCAGCTGCATGCAACGGAAAACTAATGCTCCCTCTAGAGAATTAAAAATCTGTGGAAGAAACGTTGGATTTATCATCGACGAAAACAACGAGATTTAGTATTCTATTGTTTGCTAAATTGCGACGAAAACATCTGACATTGTCTATACATAGAAACTCTGGAAGATATTTTAAACACTCATACTGTCTATTAAAATAATTTCATATGAAGTAGAAGAAGCGGGGAGTGCTGCAGATGAATTGTCCGAAAAGTCGATAAAGAGATATGAAAGTATGTACGAGGAATGCTGTGTAGTTTTCAATTTTTTGTTGCTAAAGCATAGTTTTATTTACTTCCTTAGGGAGGTAAGTTAACTTACTGTTCGATAGTAACCAAAATATACATACGGTAAAATCCATTACTTCCCTGAAAGCAACATCATAATAGCAGCATACGAGAGATATTTTAAAAAAAAAATCAACATAACAGCCTTACCCTACGTTAACTTTTATTCTTCGATATCTTAGCACTGCTTTATTTTATTTCTGTTCTTTTCTGACTTCCATACAGGACCGCCACGGATGGCCGAGGTCGTTAAGACCAGACTCATGATCTGGAGATCTGGGGTTCGAATCCCGTCTGAATCGACCTCCCTGACTGAAGTTTTTCCAGGTTTTCCTCAGTTCTCATAAATGGTAAATGCCGGGGAGGTACCCTAAACTTAGGTCTGGAACGTTTCCTTCCTTAAAAATAAATCTTTTCCCAATATATCATTTCATCTCATGTATCATCAGTGTCCATCGCCTGTGGTGCCTCTGTAGCAAAAACGGGCGTTAAACACCATTCACTCATTCCCATACAGGCAGTAAAACCTTCAAAGTTGTATTTTTGTGCTTTGTACTACGGAAAATAAGGGCTACACAGATGTGATCCGTTACACAGAGCGAAAAGACCCACTTTCTTCATCGTTTACTGTATTTGTAATATTATGAATTTATAATGACGCAAATAAGCCCCTCACACCTACTTAACGCTCTCATAGTGAGAGAAAACTCCAAGTAATTTGTTTTCATATGAAGAGCATTCGTGCCTGTATTTACATAGCTAAATAACGATTGTGCAAGGGCTTAGAGCTTTTCCAAGAAGATTACTTTTCCTGTTGGAGAAACAACGGATTGTTTACATACGTCTGATAAGATTAGAGAAGAATCTTCAACTAATCATAACTGTTGTTGTATGAGATGACGAAATTTACGTATAAATACAAAGTGTTGCCCTATTTACAAATAAGTATGTAAATATGCGATAGAAGTTTTACCTCGCCCGTGCAGTTGATTAACATGTTTCCTGTTTGTATAGGGCACTGCAGCTTTCTGGCGTGTCGTAAAGAACGGGTCTTCTCTGACGGTAGCGTTCTTGCTTTGCGCTCATGCTTCTCCTGTACATGTTAGAAAATATTTATTTAGAACAGTATTATTGCATGTTTTGTTATTTTTACATTGTATTCCACCATTTTATTTTAAGCTGTACGAGATGTTATAAAAAAATAACGGCATTTTTTATTTCGCGCATTTCATAAATCCGATTTTCATTTTTTTAAGCTTGTTGGTACACATGTTTTTGACCAATGTTGGCGTTTTCAGCTGTTTTGAATGTTTAGTTCATTGTTTACAGTCGAAAAGGTTAGACGTGTTTTGGTGTGCTCGGCGATTTTTTACTTTCGGAAAAGATGGATCAAAGAATTTGTATTAAATTTTGATTGAAAAACGGAATAAAGTGCAACAAAGTATTCGAAATGTTGACTGTGGCTTTTGGCGAATCTTACGACTGGTACAGACGTTTCAAAGAGGGCCGTGAAGACATTGAAGATGACTACCGTCCTAACACATCAATAACCACCGACAACGTCGAAGAATTGCAGAAAATGATTCTGGAAAATCACCGAATCATATCAGAGAGGTTGCTGATGATGTCGGTATATCATTTGGTTCATACCAAGCAATTTTTCCGGATATTTTGGGCATGAAATGTGTGGCATCAAAGTTTGTTCCGAGATTGCAGCTCTCGCCTCACAGCTTGTTCGGATTTTTTGACAAAAAAACAAAACCCTCATGTTACCTCAGCCACCATATTCGCCGGACATGACCCCTGCGACTTCTTTCTCTTCCCGAGGCTGAAGAAAATCATGAAAGGACGACGTTTTGCCGCCACTGATGGGATAAAAATCGATGAAGGAACTAAAGCGTATACCGAAAAGTGAGTTCCAGAAGTGCCTCCAAGATTGGAAAAAGCGCTGGCACAAGTGTATTATATCCGGAGGGGATTACGTTGAAGGGGACAGAATTGATGTTGATGAATAAATAAAGATTCTTTAAGAAAAACGAATATGGCCGTTATTTTTTGATCACACCTAGTATGTAAGATTATTAAAATAAAAATAATTACCAATCTAAAATGACAATTTTCTTAAATTTTTAATAACTTAACTAACCCGTGCCTTACTCTGATCAAAAGCTGTTATATTCCAACGTATAATAACAGACAATACATTTAAGAAATATTAGGTGTACACTATCGTCAATTAATTTCATTACCCTGAATTTTCTAAGAGCCACACAAACAAACGAAAAAGAAATATGTTTATTAGGTCAAAAATACAACAATGAAGCCAAATATGAATTCATTACAAAAACCAGCATATATTTTTACATGCCTGACATTTAGATTATAAGTTCTTGAAGTTGTTCTGATCGTACATCCTTCCATATTCGTTGAATTGGTGGTCCAAGTTTTTAAAGGCGCTTTCCGGATTCCTATATCAACAATATCCCAAGATAATGCTGTGAAGTTGCCATCCGTACTTTAACACAGCAAACCCTTATCTTCCAATGTCCTCTCTTCTTACATACCTGCACTTCTTGCAGTGTTAGAATTATCATCTTACTGGAAACAAAACTATCCCAACTAGATGCAATCCAAATGGTATTGCATAACATTAATGCATTTTATCGTATTGTTATTGATTCATCTTTCCTTCAATCTTTACAATTTCTACAATTTTATTATCATAATCATGTTTAACGTTTAACAGTTAACAAAACACACCAATGGGAAACTCCCTAATTTACATTGACGGACAGATACATATTCCTTCTGGTACCAAAAGGATAATATTTTGATTCATCTGCCAAGAATGCTTAGTACAATCAGCAGGTTGTATTGTTTGTGTTATTTGAGTCACTTCTTTAAGTTATAGACTTTAGAAATGGCTTCCTTACTGCCAGATCAGCTTCTGAAAGTCTTGTTTTTTCTATTGCAACAGATGTATTCTCTGCGGCGGTATTTGTGCATATTTATTTATTATTTTTAGTTTGTAATTGGGTTTGGATTCGTTGTGGATTGGTATATCTGAGGGGATTGGTGGAACTTCCAGGCAATACCGCAATATAGTAATGTTTCTTCCTCGGCTACAAGTTCAATTTATTAGCTGAACGTTTTTGTGATGCACTATCACAGGGAAGGAAGACGATAAACAAACAAAAAATATAACACTTGCAGTTCCAGTTTTCACAATTTATGAACACTTTTGCTTTTTTCTAACACTTCTCCCTTTTACTTCAGCTCCAAGCGATAAACAAATGACAAACAAGTCCATTGCAACTACTTTTATTAATTCGTCTATCCGTCGGTCTAGGCGCTATAAGTATACTCAGCATGGAAATGTCACATGATTTGTTCATCCTACACCTATCTTCCTATTCGTGGGCTATCATGCTAATTTATTGTCGTTTAATTCTCATAGGCTATCTTCTAATATTTAATTCGGGTCCACCCAAAGCAAAATCTTAAGTCTTAGACTATTAACATAAATAATATACGTATTAAAGGACATAAGTAACCCATCTGGATATTTATTGCCTGAGTTTTCCCTACAATGTCAACAAAAGAATCACTCGTCCTTTCCAAATTACTGAGATCGTGTTTTGTTCAATATCCGGTTGTTTTCCAAGTTCTAGTTGACCTTAAGTAACATTACAGAGACCCCCTTAGCCAAAAAGGTTACAATGCGTGCCTTTTCGAGGAAACCTTCCCTTTCAATGGTATTTTTTACTATTCTTGTAACAACATGTGTAAATCAAATGTGTATGATCCTTTTGGTGAATATATTATATATAAGTATTATTTCTAACCGGGCCTGGGATCGATGTTAGATAATAATTGTCTCATCTCCTTGTTTATTTCTGCCATTTTTTGCACTATCCGTAGCGCAGTTTTAAATTAATTCCTCCTAATGGTAATTTATTAACTTATTATAGTTTTGTGAGGATTTTCTCGCCTTGGTTCGTAACAGGACTTATGTGACGAGCAAGGATGCATTACACACCGTCAATAGACGGTCAGATTGTATCAGTTTAACGGACCGACAAATCAACCTTTCTAAATACCATAATCACAGCATCTTTTAAAGGAATATTTTTCTCATTTGTAGTCATAGCAATCATTTACTCATATTAAGTATCACTAACAAACTGAATACATCAAAAGCGAAGCGTTTCAGAACGAAATTCAGGGCTCAACACTTATTTGCGTGTTAATTTATGTCAGAAGGCAAATAAGAAACAAAAATAGACCTCAAGCTGAATAAACGCGTTAATAATAAACATGAATTGCGTTCACATGTTGCTCTCTGTTTGCCTGCATTAGCGTAGCAAGCACAGCACAGGGTTGTCCATTGCTGACATAATTATTATGTAACTCGGCCTCCATACGAATATCATTACTGATATCTGTAGCCAATATTTCTTGTTTTGAAACTCTGCTGTTGCCAGATATTACAAATGATCTATGACGCATGCAGACAAGGAAGTAGAAGAAAAGTGACAAGAATTCATCTTATAGAACACATTTTTATCAATTTTGTTATAAAATATTCATAAATTACTTAAAAGTGCTCGAGGAACGATGCACATTTATATTAATAACGTTGTGTTATATAGGAAATTTGTTATAAATTATTCTTTTTTCTAGTATATTTTTCTTCCACTTTATTAATAGAAGGATATCTTCATATAGTGAAGTTATAAAACATTACAACGATTGTAAACCCACAGTAACCTATACTTTCCTCCACTTCCTCTCTGTAACTGTGAAAGTGTTTAGATTAATCAAGTAACAGTTATATTTAGAGTCATTATTACATCCGGGCTGGACTTAAGAAAAGAACGAACCTTCTGTCTCTTTAAGAACTATGGAGTTGTTACATTTTAAGTTAATAAACTGAGGTATTATTCAAACGGTGCGTTTCCAAACAGGCATTTATATTACATTTTTAGAAAAATGGCAATTTTAACGGCCGACAAATTTTTCTCAGAGTCCTCTTCTTTCAGGCTTGAGGTTCTTTATCGTGCCGTAAATGTACGACACGGGACCCACAGCTTTACTTCCCTTCTGAAGGAAGTCATACTTAAGATTTTTACGCCCTAAAAATCCGTCGGTCCTGGCCGGAATCAAATCCGTAATCTTGGGTTTCATAATGTGTAATTATTAGTTTGACATCAGGAAATTCAGAACGTACATGTTTATTTATTAATTATTTTTTGAAATTATGGGTACAGACACGCAATGCTTTATTAAGGTTTTAAAACATATCATTATAATGTTCTCCAGCCTAAACTTTTTAACGTTTCTATAGAGGCAAAATGCTCTTAATATAGAAAAGTTTGTCGGAAGAATAGAATTTATATATTAAGTTTATATAATTGTACTAAAATGTAAGTTAAGTAAGTTGATAGTAGAATATAGATAAAAGTAATGAACAAGAGGTTCAGAAATAAAATATTGAAACAGTCAAAAAAGTACAGCAGTATGTCGAATTGTGTTTTCCTCTTCAAAGACAGAAGTGTGTTTCTACATAATAAACATCAATTGCTGAGTTTGCTAGAGTAACTCCGTTAAACTTGTAGCAAGTCATCACAAGTGAAGATTGTAAAGATTAAATTTCGAAGTAAACGCAGCCAAAACTAACCATGAGGGGAAAGCAGTTGAGGAGCAAAATGAGTAAGAACCTATATCAATGTATAAACAAATAATAAGGGAATATTACCAGGTGTATCAATAAGCGTTAAACACAATTATCAACATTCTTACAGTGAGACAGGACATGCCGGGCAACTGGTAGTATAAAATGTTTCGCAAAGCTTACAAGATAAAATAGTAGAAGTAACCTTAAATTCTATGGCTGTGGAACGATTAGCAGGAGTAATTAATGCACAATTTTTTAAATTTGGGCGATCGGCCGGATTGGAAGTTGTTAATATCAGTACAGGGATATAAGAAGTTATTAGGTTAATTAATTACTTGTTGGAAATTCGCGGTTTGCATTGGCATTTTTAATGCGGTGGGACGATACAGAGTCCAAAAGGCAGAGATTCTATTTTTGGCTTTAGATGATATTTTTGTGACTATTTCAGCGTTTCATTTAATGCCACATCTCTTGCACTTATTAGTTTAGCCACTATATGTATTTATTCTAATGGTAGTTACATTAATTATCAATTATTAAACTAAACGAAATAACCAAAAATAGAATTCTTCTGCCTTCCCATGTCGTAGATATATGACACGCTAAAGAACCTCAGGCCTGGAAGAAGAGGCTTCGGATCATAATTTGTCAACTGTTTCACTCCCTGAATTGAATAGGACGTATATCCAGAGTTGTTAAAGAGCGTCCGTAAATAAACCAAATTCATCCTGGCTTTTCATTGTCTGTTGATATCTTTAGAAGCTTGTAGAGCAGGGCAATGCAGGAGGTGGTCGTTGTTAAGTTTCAAGATCAAGCAGCATGTAGGAGTTGGTGTCAAATGGAAACGATACAGGTGTGTTCCAAGAAGGTTAAAGGGAAACTGGGTACTGCCTCTCTTCGAGGACTGTCAGAAATGTTTTTAATGCAATTCTTATAACACTTTCAAACGTGTTGTCTGTTTTCTAATGCATTTGAATGTTTATTGGTTTGAATTTATAATTAGTAGCTTGGCAGAACGATAAGGTTATTTCCATGTAAAGCATAAATGGCAATGGTACTCCATTTTTTTTTTTACAAAGAAATGTGCTTTCTCATTGCCTTGTATTTGACAGTGTCTTGGAATCCATTGCAACATTTTCAGCAGTGTTTTATTTCTACTGCTGAGGGTGAATAGGGTGAATAACCCTATTGACTGGATTGCATGCCTTGAATATGAGAGATTTGCTGCACTTTTGAACTTGTTCGGATGAATTTCAAGACGGTCATTTATATATAAAATACAAAGATTGGAAAAGCAGAACTTTATATTAAAACAATAACATACAAGGGTAGATCCATAAGTTTCTGGCCTCGCCGATAGCGATTATCGCATTCACGAAATCCTTATCTGTTGTCATATCTTATCTGTTAAGTAAATAATTGCAGTTGTTCAGCCATAGTTGCATGAAGAAGGCTATGTGTATAATATTGTTACATGTTCAAAATGGAGTATCGAGCTGTTATTAAGTTCTTCACAAAAGAAGGAGTTACTTCGAATCTACCGTAAAAGAATTCGCCGAACTTCTTCGAATTGAAGACGAACAGCGTGCTCACTCCTGAAGACATCGCTCTGGAGAAATTATGGAAGACTGGCGGCTCAAAGTTACAAAAATAGCAGCAAGCTTGGGACTTTCTATAACAGTCTTTCGAATTATTCATGAACATTTAAACATGAACAAGGTTAGTGCAAGATGGGAGCCTAAACTTCCTTCCTCAGTCCAAAAGCAGCAACGAGTCATCTGTTGTCAGGCATTTTTGAAGCTCTGCCGTGGCAACGAGAGAGAAGTTGTGCAAAACACAGTTACAGAAGATGAAACTATGGTCCTCTACTAGATCCCTTGTCCAAAAGAGAATAAATGGGTTGGTGTAAACCTGGCGAAGCACCGCCTCTGAAGGCCAAGGTCACTCAGTCAATCGAGAAGATCATGGCCACAATATTTTGGGACTGTGAAGGAATATTCTTCCTTGACATCAAACTGCCACGGGTGGCTGAGGTCGTTAAGGCGCGTACTCTTGAGCGGGAGGTCTAGGGTTCGAATCACGTCAGGACCGTCCTCCCTGACTGAGTTTTTTTTTTTTTTTTTTTTTTTTTCATTTTCAGGTTTTCCTCAGTCCTCATAAATGGTAACTGCCGGGAAGGCACCATAAACTTAGGCCTTCCTTTAAAATACTCCTTATCCAATATATCATTTCATCTCATGTATCATCAGTGTCCATCACCTGTGGTGTCTCAGTAGTAAAAACGGGCGTTAAACACTATTAAAAAAAAACAAAAAAAATTCATTCATTCAATGACTTCAAGGAGAACAACACCATAGTAAATGGGGAGTACTATGCTGGCCTACTGCACAGACTACGTGCTTCCATCAAAGAGAAAAGGCAAGGAAAGCTGAGTGATGGTATGCGCCTTTTTCACGAAACGCGCCTGTGCGCACAGCTCTTGTTGCAAAGGAAGCTGTGAAGAAATGTGGCTTCAAGGAGATTGACCATCTACCTTACAGCTTAGATCTGGCTCCTAGTGACTATTTCCTCTTCTCAGAACTCTAGAAGGACCTTCGAGGAAGTCAATTTAAGTGTGACGGAGAAGTATGGATACTGTTTATGCCCATTTTGCAGACAAGACTTTTTTGCCGTTATCATATCTAGAAAATGGTTAGCCCGGAAACTTACGGATCTACTCTCGTATGTACACAAGTAGTGCAATATTTATAACAGCAACTGTCCTTTTGTGACATTATTGCGTTATTTGTATCTATTTCACTGTTTTATCAATTTCTGATATCCTCTAATCCTTGTTATTTTATATACATTGCTCATTACTAGTACTTTTATTTTTATTTTTCATTGAAAATTTAAATTGTAATATGGTCTAAAATATGCACCATATTAAGTTGTACATACATTAATTTATAAGGTCTTCCGGTAACCGTTTCAACTTTTAGGGCATTTTACCTCTGTCAAAACTTGAAAAGTTTAAGCTGAAGAAAACAATTTAAAACGTGAAAATAATTTTTGAAAATAAAGCTGTAAATGTCTACCAGCAACCCCCCCCCCCCCATAGGCACACACGTGTATCTCGCATGTTTAGTTTCGTGTAAAACATGCACAGTTCAAAAGTGCGATAATTGCATGTTTAATCATAAAACTATTATACACCGAAATGCAAATGTATGACGAACAAAAATAAAATTAAATTAAATATGAAATAAATATTATAAATTATAATACTTGTTTTCAAAACAACACCAAGATATTTATTTCGTAGTACACAAGACAACACACAGTAAAAATGGTCTATGTCACATATTTGCACTTTTGGCAAGCAGCATTTTGAAAGTTGTATTTTAAATCGTTTAATATTTCCAATTTACAACAATTGGATGAAAATTATGGATTGTTTTTATTAAATGAAACATTTTATGTTTCACTTCACCATTCAATCTTTCTAAAACGCTCCTATATAATCCTTGAAAAGTGGCGGTATAAAGCATAGTTTAAAGCCTATAAATAAGGATCTTTCGTGTGTAAATTTTGTTCATAAATTAATTACAAATAAACAAGGAATTTCTTATTGACTGGAAAGAGTCAGGCGGAAATGGTGCTATGCTATGGTGAGGAATATTTCTATTGTGCTCTTGGAACTTAAATTTGTATTTTCTAAAAACCCTTGAGGTCTTACCGGCCATTTTAGAGTGATTACTGGAAAAACTAAAATGCGCAAACTCATAGTCTATCTATTCTGTAGGTAGCTGCAATTTGCCATTGCAGGCAAGTTGCGATCTCAGTAATTGTCATATACCTCTTTGGATAATCTGTAAAATTATATAAAAAGAATCCGCATATTCTGCAATCCATGTGAATGCTAATAATATTGGAAAACATAACCGTTCTTCTTTTTTTATTAGTTAGGATCTGAGTTACATCACGTGCAGACATACAATTGTGATGTGTATTCACAAATAATAGCATTACTTTATACGACAACTTTAACTGCAAGGAAAGGAAAATGGAAACTTCAGGACACATATTCGTCAGAACTCAGTTATTTTACTTTTGGCTTCAGGAATGTATGCCACGTCATTGCCAAATTTCGTTGATAGTCTACCACGTAAGTGAGACAAAAGGAAGACCTGCTACTACTCTAAGGAGAAACAACCTTCCATTTGGAAGAAAATGACGATTTTCTACTTGGATAATAAAAGAGCAGGTGTCATTAAATTGCCGGAAACAGTTGAAAACTGGGAATACAACCATTTTTTACTAATTTGATTCTAAAGTGGGAATATTCTTTGACACGAACAGTATTACAGAAATTGCAATAAGCCTCCATTATTATCATTCCTAAAAATTATATATTACAGAAGAGAAATATAATAAATAAGATAAAAGAAATATATAGGCACAGAACGAGAGCTAAACACCTTTTTGACTAAGCTGTGCCGAATTTATTTATATGAATTAATAATCGTTATTATGGTGAATGAAAGAAAACCAAAATACGAGATCTTTTCAAAAAGTATCGCGAATTTTGAATTTCCGCGGGCTACGTATATTTGATATTCGATTGTTTTATGGCGTCATGTTGGTACTCATGTCCCTCACTTATGTTGACAAGCTCGGCCATTTTGAATGTTCAGTTAATTGTTGACAGCTATTTTGCTTGGACGTGTTTTGGCTCGTCTTCGATTTTTGCCTATTCCAAAAAATGGAACAAAGAATCTGTATCAAATTTTGTGTTAAAAGCAAAATTAAGTGCGCGGATGCATTCCGAATGTTGACTGTGGCAAATGGTGAAGCTACTTTGGACCAAAGCAACGTTTATCGGTGGTACAAAATGTTCTCAAAGGGTCGAGAAGATGTGAACGACGAACGTCCGGCCCAAGCTCGTCAACAACAGACGAAAACATTGAAGAAGTGAAGAAAATAGTATTGGCCAATTGTCGAATCATCGTTAGAGAAGTTGCTGAGGACCTAAACATATTGATTGGCTCGTGCCATTCGATTTTTACCAATGATTTGGGCATGAGACGGGTCGCCGCAAAATTCGTACCAAAGTTGCTCAATTTCGACCAAAAACACCATCGCATTAACGTTGCTAAGGAGCTGTTGAACTCTGTCCGCGATGACCCAAATTTGAACCAGAGGGTTATAACTGGTGACGAAGCATGGTTTTATGGTTATGACATGTAAACTAAAGCTCAATCATTCCAATGGATGCTGCCACATGAGCCAAGACCGAAAAATGCGCGCCAAGTTCGGTTGAATGTGTGGGTTTTACTTACAATTTTCTTCGATTGCAGGGGCGTAGTGCATCATGAGTTCTTGCCACAGGGTAAAACAGTCAATAAGGAATATTACTTGCAAGTTATGCGCAATTCGCTCGAAGCAATCCGCCACAAACGCCCGGATTTGTGGAAGAACAAAAATTGACTTTTGCACCATGATAACGCCCCTGCTGACACATCGTTGCTTGTGCGCGAATTTTTGGGCAAAAACAACACACTTATGATGCCGCAGCCACCGTACTCCCCAGACCTGGCCCCCTGTGTTTTTTTGTTCCCAAAACTGAAGAGGCCCATGAAAGGACGACGCTACGCCACGATTGAGGAGATAAAGACGGCATCGAAGGAGGAGCTGAACAAGATTACAAAAAACGATTTTTTTAAAGTGCTTCGAGGATTGGAAAAAACGTTGGCACAAGTGTATAATATCTTGTGGGGATTACTTTGAAGGGGACAAAATAGATATTCATGAATAAATAAATACCTTTTGAAAAAACACAAAATTCGCGATACTTTTTGAATAGACCTCGTACATATTCTGATAGGTGGACAAAGCAATAATAATCAAATAATATTTTTGTAGAATTCATGAGTAAATATTGTAATTAAAATTATAACAAAATATTAATTTTATGAGGTTAGATTTGTGATGTGGTTAGAAATACAAAATGTTTTAGGTTATTTATTAAGTAAATGCAAATTGAAATATAACTATATTATACTATAAACGAATACACAGCATATCAGCTTTTATTTAAAGCGTATATATCTATGTATAATTTTGGTTATTTATGAAGAAAACACCAAAATAAAGTAACTTTTATTAGAAAGAAAATTATGCTTTTTGTTTCTATTTGAATAGATGCTTGTAGATTTCATCCTTAAACGTAAATTGTAGAAGCTCTCCTGTGTCTTCCTTTAATGAGAAACAATAGGGGAAAAAAAAAAAAGATTTGCAGTTTAAAAACACAGTTTACCCAAATTTCTCTTGGAACATATATTTCACATGCTTTTGCTCATATTAAAATTTTTAATGTATACGAGGGTGCCAAAAATGTATACACACTTTCACAGTAGATGTTTATGTAACATATTTCAAAGTTGGACCGAAAAACAACAGTAATGTGTAGTATGACGTGCCGTAAACAGACGTGACTCACATTACGTTATGCTAGTGTTGCTACAACAAAATGGAGCCAAGATTATCATTTGAACAGCGGAAAGCAATTTTGAAGTGGTAATGGAAAACCGAATATTTTTGAAGTTGAAAAGCAATAGAGATGTGTGTACAGAACAGAACCTCCAACGCGAGTGACAATTGCACGCATTCGAGACAAATTTGAGACCCATGGTACCGTATGCGATGTTCACAAGGGCAGATCTGGGAGACCTCGCATAGCAACAAGCCCCGCTCACTATATCCAAGGCACTATCAAAGGCAATAGGACGAAGAGGTTCGATTGAGTTTCCACCGCGTTCTCCGGATCTAGCTCCGTTGGACTTCTACCTATGGGGAACTCTTAAGGATGTTGTATACCGTAGAAAACCAGCTACACTGACAGCACTTCGGGAAGAAATTGAAACTGCTTGTGCTGCAATTGTTGAGGACACTTGCGCAAACGTTGCGCAATCAGTAGTTCAACGTACTCAGAAGTGTATCGATGCCGATGATGGACATTTTGAGCAACTGTTGTAACTGTTAAAGTCTAAGACGATTAGTGCTCATCATTTTCTGTTTATGTGAATTCAGTTTTGTTATCACAGTTTTTGTTTGCTTTAATTTTGCAGAGGCAGCGGGATAAAAGTTACGAAACTTATTTTCAATCTTTGCAATATATATAAAACTATGGATTTACAAAATTGAAGGGAGCCAAGAAAGAAGGAAGGAAAAAAGAAAGCAACAAACCGCCTGTTGATAATATTAACAACAATAACAACAACAACAATAATAATAATTTGACATTAAACCATTATTGCAATAGACTTTATATTATAAAAACAAATAATTAAAATGTCAATAAAATGATCACGGGTTCAAGGAAATATTAGACAATACGCTATACTATGATATAAAAGCTGTAATTTAATAAATATTCTCAGAAAATCATTTAAATTACAATATTTTAATAAATGTTGGTAGTGCGAGAGACTATTAATCTTCTAGTATAATAATTGTGAACATCAGATATTGTCATTAAATGCGATTTATTTTCATCAATATAGCCCAAATAGGGAAAAAGGAATGCTAAAAGAGAGTGGTTTTAAGTATAAAGGATTCTCTGTTTGAGATAACAGTATTTTCTTTTGTAACAAAAAATACACATTTGAGATCCAGAACCGTTTCTGTCTCGATCAAACCTGAAATAACACAGTAAACAGATATTGAAGCCTCCTTGTAAAGTATTTGTGAGAGAAAAATTGCTCTAAATGATTTACTGTACAGTTGATATGTATGGCGCCTCCATGTAATTCCGTGTAAAATCCCAACAATTTAGCAGCATTATCTTCTTGTGGACTAGTTTGAGATTGGCTGTAATTGGTTGGACTTTGCCACATTGAAACTAAGGTGGTATAATATGTCATAAGCTTTAAAGATGACGTGTACCGAATGTTAAAATAAGAAAACTGATGTATGCATATTCGACAAGTCGCAAATTCTAATTATAGTTTATTCTTATTCATATAAGTTCATCATTGTGTACTTTGATGAGAATAGTAGCGATCTACAGTGAAGTTATTTGAGTTAGGTGCTGCCTGAGCGCGACTGCAAAAAGGGAAATAAGAGTCTCCGCTCGTAAAATTAGTATTTTTTAATTTTAGCATTTATATTTTTATTGAAAATATAAATGGATACTGGTAATAATAAGTATTAAGATGTGTTACAAAATGATGCCCCTCAGTAGCAATACATTGCTGGAATCTGCAAAGAAAATCCTGTATTTCATCTAACTGGGTGGTTCGGAACACGTTTCTTGCCAATTATCAACACTGTCTCTCGTTATATTTATAACAAGTTGATGAACAAGTTTCTCTGTTTGGAACAGGACTTCCAGGGTATTTTCTTGTGAATCTCCGTGCTACTTCTCTGTAAAACGCCGTTATTTCAGGTATCTATCATACATGTAAACTCATTCTTTAAAACTATATTTATGTAGTGGAATAATTAACCAAAATAATTAACACATAATGAAAGCACAGATTAAACTAATACAAACTGCTACCTACACATGCATTATGCAGCCTTGACTGACATCTCACAGTACGCAGTCGAGCTCTACCGACCAGTAGCTCATAACCTCACTGTACCTTGAAGACGATTGCATAATCTTTAATTTAAGAATCTAAAGAGCATGGACAAAGAAAAGCTAAAATTTGACAATTTCTTTGCATGGAGTGAACGTTTAGTAAAATCCAATTCAGCAATAAAGCTGATGGGGTTTAAAGCAACATGGAGGAACCCCCAACTCGTATTTAAGATTAAGGAAGTGTCGGTACTAAAGAAAGATTCTGAATCGTCTTTCAAGTGTAAACTGCAGACAGTACTTTATGATTCGAAGTGGGAAAGTATCCAAATTAACTAGAATTAAAAATTCAACAGTTTGCATTGACGAGTTTCAGAAGAACTGGGGTATAGGAGAAAAATATTCCAGAGAAATATTAGCTTCACCTAACCTAAGTGAAACACACATATGCCCTAATCTCTGAGCACATTAACGTACATATTTATCGTAAATGTGAACCTCTCTCTACACGGAAGTGGGGAAACTCTCAGGTGAGAAGGAAATTTGCACGTAGGGGAGCGAGGAGTGATCACGGAAATCTCTCATTTGTCTCTTGCGTATGAAACAATAATAGTGTGTGGCAGTAGCGTTCGTTACTGTTGTTGGGTTGGGATATCCCATAGTTTCATTTTCTTCACATACCCTAGTGCAGGGCACATGTTGTAGTATTTTTACCTCAGATAAAGGAATGAACGATATTAGGAAAGTTTTTGTTCCAGGATTTCGGAAAGCATTCTCCTATTTTATCAGTCCACAGTCGTTAAGGATATTTACTACTGTTAATTTAAGTCAATAATGATGTATCAGGGATACTAAAATGACAGCTGATACCAAGGGGATGGTTCAGCGATAGCGCTGAAAACTTGCATTCGAGAGGTCTCGGTTCAGTTTCCTGTTAGCCAGCCTGATCTTGCATTTTTTCTTGGTTTCTCCAGGTCACGTAGGCGAATGCTCGGATGGTTACTTACATTCCAGGAATTTTCAGCTCTCCAATTTTATTGGTTGTTACAGAGTCGGAATTGTCAGGGCGAGGTGGGCTGGTGCGGTGTGATGGTGGCTTGCTCTTTGGAAATTTTTCTTCCCTCCGGCGTTGTATGGAAGCAAACCCTCTTAGGAGCTTAATCAACTCAGCGGGGAGTCCTATCTGAAAGAATATTAGGGACCGCATTTGCGTCCGCGCATCACCGCCCATAAATACTGACCGATACTATACTCCCGAAGGTGATACCAGTCCCCATTGGGGGTGCAGGCTCAAAGGACCTTCGTGAACAAGGCCCAAGTACCGAAAGTATCCTACTCCGCCCCCACACATAGCCATTGGTGGCCGAGGTCGATAAGTCACGGACTTGTAAACGGGAGATCTGGGACTGATTGCCACCAGTCCTTGACTGGGTTTTGTTTTACAAAATTGTCCTATGTCCTCATAAATGACAAATACGGGGAGGTACATTAACCTTATGCCTGGAACGTTTCCTTTCTTATTTCTTCTGTATCGTATGCTCTGATACTTCAGTATTAATGGACATTCAACTTTCTTAAAAAATTCCATCCCAGACATTCCATCCATCCATCCACCCATCCATCCAATGATAGCTAGTTCATAATTATCTACAGAGCTATAACATGTATTTACTAATGAACATACGTCAACATAACTAAACTGTTGAAGGTTTATTCTGCAGCAATAATGAATGCCCAAAGCACACTGTAGTGGAAAGTGTTAAATATTTAGGAGCAATCCTTGAGGGCCGACTAACCTGTAACACATTTGGAACGAAGATAAATAATTTATACTGAAATACAGAACAATGTTGACAATTCAAGTTATCAGCGTCAAGCACCTGCAAAGCTATGACTAAAGCAAATATAAATCTACGGTGTAAGTACTGCTGAAAACATATTCTGATAACAGACGTATTCATTACAAAAATATACATCTCAAGGAAATAAATCACTAATAGTATCAAATGTAAATGATAATTAGCATTTATACGCGAATCGGTTTGGTAGAAAACAGTACAAATCTGAATTAGCATAGAGACAATACGCAGACTTATCGATTCATTTATAATTAAGAAAATAACTAACATTTATGCCGATAAATTATAAATAAACTTTGGATTTTAGAGAAAATGCCTCTTTGGGAGAGATGAAAAATAACTCACATCTTCCAGTTTCATGCAAATTTAAAGTCACTGAAACGATTTACTGTATTCTTAAAAATTAAAGATCAGTTATTGTGTTTTTTTTTCCATAAATAATGTAATTAGCTGTTGAATTATTTTATAAGCTAAATTTTCATGCTTGAACAACATTGCAAGTTTGACAGTCACATGGCGGGAAACACATCGTAATCAGCTCAACAAAGACGTGATTCTATTTTTGAAACGAATGAGATTTTCTGTTGCTGCCTTCTCATTCTCTGATGCAGTATCTAGAGATAATATATTACTCCGCAGAAATGGAAAAATGATATACATCATTAGTGATGAAAGATAAAATTGCCAAATAATTGACTCATTTGAATATTTTATGATATTAATTTATAGTGCAATGCTTTATTACATAAGTAAATGTTTAAGAAACAAGATGCGCAGAATACAATAGCTATGTGTCATTATAAACGAGTTTTATACACTATTTTTGTATACTAGAAATATAGAAGAATTTAAATTTAATAATGTACATTTATTAATGAATTACTCTGAAGTCAATGCTTCTTTCATTAGAAATTTTAGCCCAAGCTGAAAAGGCTGAATTGCCACTAATATTGAGAAAACGTTAAGAATGAATATGACAACTCATTAATTGAATGAACAGAAAAATATTAAGGATATTTCAGTAACTTTAGTGTTTGTATATATTTCAGAACAGGTTAATATTATAAAATTATGCACTTTATTTGATAGCTAATATTAAGTTATGCATTTTATTAGTTTTGTAGTATGTATTCTGCAGTTAAGATAAATTGTTGATTTTATTTTCAGTAATACATAAATTGTTTTCTTAACACAATCGCAATATTCAGTTAATGACAGCATTTTAATGAAAACAATTTCATAATTGTATCTATGATAATGTTATGCAGCTATTATTATATAACATTTTATCACTTATCTCATCTGTGATGGGAAAACTGAGCGCTGTGTAAATCGGTTGTTATAAATATACACTACATGCAGGTTTCAAATATACTTCATCATGTTGTGTTTATCATAAATGTGGAGTATGTTGAAATTGTGAAGTTATTTTTATTTAACCATAACTACTCTTGTTTATGAATTCATTCTACATGTATGCATTTTTAAAAGAAATGTAAATAACAATTCTCGCTCCAAGGTTACCTGGATTTAATTCCCACGTTCATAATATCTAACAAAAAACTACTCACTTAAATAAACAAGCAACAAGCAACAAACAAGCAACACCGTAGCAGAAACATTGTCTAATATTGAATCTCTATTACTGTTTTGAATAACCAAACAGTAAAAAGAACTATATAAACAAATTCAAAATTTTATACTAGGCATAATTATTGCAAATTAGAGTTTCTTTGTAGTATGATTACTTTAGTAAAATATCGCTCTAATGAAATAAGATATCTAATGCTGCACATGTAATGGGTAAAGTTGTAAGAAAGAAATTGGAAATTGCATTAAAAGAGGATGCAGGATTTTATCGTTATACCGCTCGCTCATACTGTTAATAGGGGAAAATGAAATTATTCTATATTTACTGATGTACACCCAAAGACAAAACAAAGTAAATAAATAAATAAATAATAAAAATAAGCAGATTCTAAAGGCGTTAATTCCGCTTGGCTACACATTCGATTTACTTTGCGCTCGAATTTTACAGTCTTTGGTCTCATTTTGTCATATTGCGTTCACAATGGCAGACGTACGCTGATAGTCAAGCGGTTAAAGGATTGAGAACTACCGAAGTTTGATTCCCATCCATGTGTGAATTGTTTTGTTATTTTTTGCAAGTAACAACAATGTTTAGTATAAATATAATAACATGACTTCCAGTTGCAATTGCTTATTTGAATTTGAAGGCATTTGTGCTCACGCAAAAAGTTAATTTAAGTTTTTGTTTTGTTTTCAAAATAAATATAATATTAATAAATGTTATTAAAGAAAAAACTGAAAAGAAATAAACTTAAAATCGGATGTGTAAATCACCCGATTCTAGTGCCCTCATTTTTCAGGACATGGATGAAATCAAATGCCTAGACACATTTTGATGGGATGACTTATTTCCAAGTGTCCTGAATTTGGTCGGCGATAAATTGTTTCGTCCTCCTCTATCGTGCAGGTCAGTTTAACTGCATTACTTTTTTTTTTTATCTTTGCCCACGCATTTTCAAATATGATGAGCAAGAAAGCCAATCAATTTAATATCTTGCCTCTACGAGAACCAATTTGAAACCTGTTGAAATGCGCGAACAAGGTAATTATCCTGTTGGATTTCAATGATTTCATCGATATCTCATCCTCACAGAAGATATCATGATTATCTTGGAGTATTTTTTTTATTAGTGGATGTTTAGTGTGCCTCAAGCCGCCACAACATGCCCAAACCGTCCCGTGACATCCCACCCCTACACGACGCAGAAACGCGACCATGAGCTTGCGCCACATCGTGTTTCCCTGGGACGCTAGACGCTTATTTTCCTCTAGTTTGTAGATGAAAACGCCACTTTGTCTGTGAATATGACCACATTCCAGTTACGGTTGGCATTTCCTCCTGCAAAAGCAAGGCGAAGTAATCTGGCGCTCCTTTTTAGCAGCTGATCGAGCAAAGTGCGGCACTGAAAAGCATTAGGCCCCATTCACAATGAAAATTAAACCTAACATAAACTTAAAAGTAAAAGCCAAATGCTATGTATTGTAATGGAACCATTCACAAAAAATCGCGTAAACATAAAAATAAACGTACAATTAGACTTAGAAGCCTGCAACTTTCAAGGTTTTCCGTCTACGTCTAACTTAAGAAATCAGTCAATCAGAACACAGCTGTAGAACTATGGTAGAATTTATCCTTACACGGAGCACGGAAATCAATGCAACTTTTACTGCTGCAAGTCCCGAGCCAGGTAGTGACTTCCACAGTAATAACTAGATATTAAGGTTCTCAAGCGAATAGTACCCCGCACAGAATGCGCTATAAATTGATGTTTATGACTTTTTTCTGTTGCAATCAAAGAAAGTTTGCCACCATTACAGTGATTTACCCACCCTATCAATTTATATTTATGAAAAACTACTGGGTCCATAAGTTTCTAGGATTTAACCGAGGTTAGAGTTAGGTTATGTTATATATGAATTAATTGTGAATTCCAATAAGAGAATATTTACCACTAATACAGTATTTTACCTGCTTACAGTCCCCTATCAATTTTATATTTAAAAGTTACGGAAGTTACATTATGTTTAACAAATAATAATAATAATAATAACAATAATGCAACATTTACACAGAGGCCACAGTAGTTCGGCTATCTCCGCCGTCGCTCAGGACTTGCAACAGCAGCAGGAGTTGCATTTGATTTCCGTGCTCCGTGTAAGGGCGCGTTATGGTAGAGAGAGCTGAAGATCAGTGACTGAACGCAGAATGGCGTCAATGGACAGATGATTAATTGCATTATAAGAAAGCTATCCTTGCTCATATTACTCCAAGGAAATTAGTTACTGCACCTTGCATATGCATAAAAGCTACCGCTTTCTGCTCAGAAGCAGCCATTTTCAATCAGCTGTTAGTTGATCTTCGCTTGTTCTTATTTTTGATTGGCTAATATGTACGTTTGCGTCTTTCACTACGAATGCCTACATACTAAGTTAACGTAGTAGTAGTGGTAGTGGTAGTGGTAGTGGTAGTAGTATTTTATTATGCTTATATTTAATTTGCATTTGTGAATGGGGCCTTACTTCTCATTGTTGTAACAAACTAGAAGGGTTGCTGTCCGCTTCGTCAAGCATTCTGCGAGAAGTGGACCCACGTTTTCGTCCTAAATCAGGATGACGAACAAACAATCCCTTCTCTGGATAATCGAACCCACTTCGTGGCCCTAGATATACTGCTTTCAAGCGACCTTTGAGCTTGAGACCCAATGGTCTGCAATGTTTGCTAAAGCAAGGAGTGATCTCCAAACCAATTTCAAACAAGTGGTTAAAATAAGTAAAACCCCGGAAAATCCTTCCCCACGAAGGATTGTCTTTCTGTGTGTGCTCAGCCATGTCGGAACTGAATGTAATTGCTAACAAACAAATCGAAGCCCAAGGCTGTTTCAATATGCCTTCTGTAATATGAGAGCACATGAACACGTCATGATAACCTAAGAATAAGAGCAATAAAGAAGCGATGGCTTTACGTTTACTATATTAATTTAAATTATATATATATATATATATATATATATATATATTACTTTAAATTATTCATTAATATGACATTTATTTTGAAAACTTAAATTGTTACTTTATATTTTTGTGTGTAAGCATAAATGTTTTATCCATAAAAAACCGTATTATTGCCGTATATTAACGTTCATTTTACTTGCAAAACTAACAAATAAAAAATTTAAGCTTAACGCAGATATAAACCTAGATAGTTCATATTATTAGACATTTGTTTTAATCCCCTCAGCCTTCAGAGCACATGGCCCAAACAAACGAATTTCTGGTTTATGGCATCTTGAATATGAATTAAACGTGACATTGTTAACACAGTGTCAGCAAATGCTTCCAAATTTGTCAATGCTTCAGGCCGTTGCTAATTTTTTTTATCTTAGGGCATACCAACTGTGACCAATTTCAATTTTGGTCCTATTACATCCACTTCAACTGATGTTTCTCAGCATCTAAATGCTACCATTCAACCATGGACAATTTATAAAAAGTTTTGTCAACTACTTTATTATAAAGCGATTAACTTCGTCGGTCTCGGGGCAAGACACTCTAAGCCTCGGCCCCGCTGAGGTCGATGGATTTCAGGAGATAAAAATCCAAAGCGCAGTTTCTCCGAGAAGGACTTGGGTTCCATGCCTTAGACATACGGCACGTGAAAGAACTCCATATCAGAAAAAAAAAAAATCCTTGGGAAAATTAGAACCGTTTCACGCTAAAGTACCTAATTAATGTCTTGGTTTCATGCTAGGTGATAATAAAGGCAATAGGTCACCTGTCACTCCGCCCTGTAGGAAAAGAAGGGTAGCTATATTTCCCTTGTGTAACAAGGGATGGGATGGTGCTGTGGTACTATAAAAGATGAATTATTATATAAAAACATATTAAAATACGCATATGTGTGTACATAGTAAAGGATAAGGAAACTTACTTTATTTTGTCTGTAAACTTGTTTATGTGCATTCATTTTATTTGACATGTCTTCAGTGCCAAATTGCGCATACGTCGGGCACATATTTAATATTTTTATGTCCATTTTAAAGATATAAAAGTCACTTTAGTGCCATAATGCACCTAGTTTTATTGGTAAACTCAGTAACTGTCTAAAATATTTGAATTTCAACCCTTCATTTTTTTAATGGTGTTTAACGCTCGTTTTTACTACAGAGACACCACAGGCGGTGAACACTGTTGATACATGAGAAGAAATGATATATAGGGTACCTCCCCGGCATTTGCCATTTATGAGAACTGAGGAAAATCTGGGGAAAAAAAAAAAAAAAAAAAAAAAAAACAGTCAGGCAGGAGGGACTCTGCGGGATTCGAACCCAGACCTTCCGCTCACGAATCCGCACCTTGGCCACCCGTGGCGATCAACCCTTAATATCTGAGTTCTAATAATACTTATAAATAAATGTTCATTTGCACTCGATATTGTGTTTTTTTTTTAAAAAAATTAGTGTTTGTCTATGTATAATTCTTAATCTATTTCCGCTAATGGATTAATTAATAAGGGTGCATATGGGTTGCAAGTCGCCAGCTATCGCAGTTCCTGCACAATCTTTTCTTATGGAAAAAAAAAACAAAAAAAAAAAAAAAACAAGTGTACCTACACAACTGGTTTCGATTGGAAATAACAAACAAGTCTTACGTATGAGCCACACCGTTGGGGACCATTCATCTTGAATTGCTGCATAATCAGTTTTAAGCAAACAATCAATTCGTCTACTATTTAGGTATATTTTTAAACTCTTTGACAGACAATTGCGATATTTTTGAAGATTAATAGATAAGTATTAGTCTTATCGAGTACATGAAACAACATTAATGTGCTCTTCATTTATAGGAGATTAAATAACTCATAAAACTCCTGGACAATAAGGGGATTTTGTGAATTGAACATGGGCAAGGTTGCAAAATTGAGAATGTTTGTTTACTTAAATTTATCTTAGGTTTCGACGAGTGTCAAATCACGATATTTTGTTGCTGGCGTATTTAAGGTTTTGGTTTGAACAACAAAAGAAAACTAAAGGATCTCTGTCTATATTCCATAACCGATATTGTGACTGAAACATGTTACAGGAAGTGGATTAAAAGGGACATGCGGGTACAGCCGCGCTGTAATTACGAGAGCAGCTAAGCCTATGATGAAACAACCATTCATTTCGATTCTTCTCTTAGTCCAATGACCTTTCATTCTCTTTCTCCTTCTTGCAGTAAAACAGCCAACTCGGGGATAAACTGGAAACAAAGACACAGAGGAGCAGAAAGAAGAAGATACGAACCTCTATTGAAAGTTAGTTCAAAGTCAACACAATAAGATAGGAGAAGGAGAAGAGGGGGTTCCAATTGTGATGGGTGCAACGGGCTGGGGTGGGGGGCGGGATAAACAGAAAAGGGGATCGAATTAGAAAAGCAGCCGTTGATTGTTTGAACTTGGCTAGGATGGGGGAGGGCTTTCAATGACGTGAAGAAGACATTCCTTTTATTTCTGTCAGGACCCTTCTACCTTCATCTGGTCCAGTGAAACTTTGTACCTAAACAGAATTAAGGAATCCTGATTTTCTCTCCCGTTCAGCAGGGCGTTCTCTGTTTTGTTTTACAATTGAAAGGTTCGGTGCAAGAACCAGATAGCACGCGTTTCCTTTAATTTCCTAGAAATTCAGAGATAAAAGCAAATACGTAGAAGGCATCAATAGCATGTGAAATTAATAATGCTTTATCACATTGTTGAATGAGTTTAATCTTTGAAAATAAATATCAAACATTGATTTGAAATGTTAAAAATAAAACAATTTAGTACGATAACACAGGTCTACAGTGGAAACATTATTTGAAATATAAAATCTGAGTTGAGTAAAATAATTTAAAATTCCATCACTGCCGTTTTTGGCAAACTAATGTTTCTTATTTCATTGTTCCGAATATTTTTAACGAAGAAAAGTTTTAATTATACCCATTTAAATCATTTTATTCCTAGAACATACCGTTCCCTACTCACAGATAATTCTACAAGTTACTGTATTAATGGAACTAACACAGGAGAATTTGGGTATACCATTGTTTTACATAATATTTAATTCTGTGTTTTCATATCCTGAGAAACTAAAATTTACTATCATATTATTGGCAACCCTTCTTAGTAATGTAATAAATAATTGTGACTTGGTAGGATGTAGATGCTTTACATCTACTTTCTCTTTCAAAGTAAGCTATAACTAGTTCTATGTGTAGTTCTTATTCCAGTGTGCACTGTAATTTCTGTAAAAGTTTACTTTCTTCTTAGTGAATGGTTTTCTTTAGTTTCCAAGATGGATAAAAAGTTGCCGTAACTCACCTGATAGCTATTGTTACATTTGTGGGAACTTTATGTAACTTCTCATTTGAATTAATTTCCCAAAACTCTTTGTGCTGTCCGTGAAAATCACACGCAAATTATTTTAACTTGAAGTTGAAGATTAGTGATATTAAACTGCCATATTTTTGTCATTGTTGAATTCCATTAGCATATCAAATATTCATTTGAATGTTTTCGTTATATTTTGTATTTAAAATGAGCCATACAAGAACTTTCCACAATCTATGTACTGGGTTCAGCTCCTTCCATTAAACCGCTTGTCCACAAGTAGTCACTAAAATAGCAAGAATAGGAAACGCAGATACCAGGGTAGATGGAACCTCCACATGGTTGCAGACTTGCTGGATGCTGCTCAAAGAACTGCCACAGTCTACTTACGGGAGAAGTTCTAGCAAAAAGCGATAAAAGTATTATCGGGGTTTGTAAAATTTATTAAGTGTTAGGGAAAGTTTTCTGCTAAAAATACGAACGTGAAACAATTTTTAGTTTGCTTTGCAAATGTGTGTTTCCTTCTTAGAAAACGCATTAACACTCCTTTCCCATATTCTCATTAAATTTTTCGAAGAGAAAAAATTGGTCATATCTGAAATCATCAAATTACGTACCAATCAGTTGAATATTTTAAATAATTTTAATTTACTTAAAATTTAAGATATGTGTAATTTAAATAAGTTATATCGGCCTTTAGTGAAAGATTTCGGGTACTTATACCATAAGCTTTCAAATAACAATGTTGTTGCAAATACTAAGGGTAAGTCAAAAAGTAAGTTTCCTTTTTATGTTACTCCAAAACAAAGACAACAACTTATGTGTAGTTCCACTGCCAGGTGGCGTACAACATTGGTGTGTGCAACGGTACATAGATGCAGCAACAAAATAGCTAGGATACTGAATGAGTAGTTAAGGGAGGAATTTTTTGTTATTTTTCGTTTTATGTATACAGAAAATATGCAAGCTGTAAACATTTACCGATGATATTAGATCAGTTCAACAGGTGCAAAAATAGTGCCGTGATTTTGCAGAAAATGAACGATTACAACTGGTATTGCAACATGTTCTCCACCCACTTATGACTTCCATTTGTTTGGGAAATTGATTTGTGGAATAGACGATTTCGGCTCTGTCAAGGATGAAATGTTGAAGTGGCTCAAAGAGCAGACCATCGTTTTCTATTGACAGAAAATAGGATAAACTCGTTTTACGCAATGAAAAATATTGGGATAACTTTGGAAATTATGTGGAAAAATCAAAGAGTGATGTTGAAATAAAGCAATGTTCTTTATTAGTATCTGTTCATCTATAAAAATTAGGCAATCAAACTGTTTGACTTAACTTTCGTAATGTAATTTTTATATAATGCAAATAAAGAAGTCTTCCTTAAGTTCCCCCCTAAAAAGGGACAAGCAAATATAAGTAATTCTTGTAAATATGAGGATGTGTCATAAATCTATAGTTTTTCTATGCTATTAAAGCAATGTAATTTAATCCAACAACTGTACTTTCAGACTTGGTACCGTATTTTGGAACTTGGGCGATGTCTTTGTGGAAGGTATCAATTACAAGAAGTGTTTTTAGTTAAGTAGAGTGCAGAGCGATATGTGGTAATCGCTTTCATCGCCATATGACAGGGAACTAAGATATTAATTGGTTGCTAAACGGCCGGTGGATTTGTTTAGGGATTTCTTTTTTCACGTATGAAGCTTTTTAACGTGTCATAAAGCCCAAGCTTAAGTCTCTGAAAGAGAACTTGCACTGGAGACTTTTACGTGTATAAAAATCTATCGACCTCAGCTGATTGAACTCGCAAATTCTGGGCTCAGAGCAAAAGGCGCTTCTTTGGAGAATTTAAACAAATAATTTAGGTATTAAGAGAGAAGTTTAAAACCAATGTGGTTACATTTTAGGTTCCACCACCTCATTCCTCATTCAACCCAATTTTCAAATGTGAAAGGGCATCCCTAACTTATTATTAATAATATTCCTTTTTCACAACTCCTGTCCAATATATTCTGTTCTCTCTTGCAGACTATACACAAATTTGAAATATTTATTTTTAGAACACACAACTGCTACATTAAATGTTTAATAGTTTTTATAGTTGTATTCTGTTCAAATTCAAATAACAACAATATTAAAATTCAGATTGTCAGATAACTACAAAAACTAACGAAATGATCGAATTAGCTTTTAAAATTTAGGTATCATAATTTAAGGATGCCATTTGAAATTTTAAGTGAGGTACCTAAAAATGTAATCAACTTTTACCTCAATAATTAAATTGACGTGGTTTGTTTAAATTACAGTTGTATTAAATAGATAATTGTTCAGACAGATATGAAATGAAAGTCCTTTGGAAAAAAAAACAAACAAACAAAGTGTCATACATGTTCTGCTTCTCCTTGAAAAAAAGAGAAGAAGAAGAAGGAAACATATAGCAAGACATGGAATTTTCCACCCCTTTTGATAGCTCTCCATCCCTTAGGGGCAAATATACCATATATGAAAACAAGCTCAGACTGACTGAATACCGAATGTTCATTTCTATGTTAATTTTGGGAGGGGATGCCTATGTGTTTTGGAATATCTGTACAAAATTTGGTTCATATTAGCCTTAGGATTTATAAATTATAAGGAATGCACATACTCACACACACACACACACACACACACATATATATATATATATATATATATATAATTATGTAGATAATATATATAGGGGTGTGCACATATTGCTTTACATATTTTGTGTCCCTTATTATTTTTACATCAAACATATGAAAACTCACTCGCTAGTTAGAGGTTTTGCGCGTCTAGAATTAATATTTACTACATTTCTTGATGATGGAAGCATTTTAACCCTGCAGACTTGAGCAAGAAACAAGTTCGAAAGTGCAGCGCTGCGAACAGGCAATGTTGTCATTATGTTTCACGAGCGGCGCAGTATAAAAAAAAAAAATAAATAAAAAAAAAAAAAGAGGTTTGGTAATCACCAAAATATCCGGACACAAGCCACCTAAGTATAACTTATGTAAGTTAAATCAACTGTCAGTGAAAGTGCTTTTGAGTACATGATATTTTGGAAAAAGACACGAGTTTCAGAAAAAATGTTTTCTCAATGTGAACAAATAAAAAACACTTAATGTCATATTCTGAATGGAGAAAAGTATAAAAGAATGCAAACAACACTCAAGCTGTCTTTAAGTGGTTTAAAAAAAACTTGGGTATGTTTGCTATGTCACATGCGAATGGTCCTCCAAACTGAAAACTGAAAAACTTAGGCAGAGAGAGCCCAAAACGAAGAGGTGTTGATGGAAAATCCTTCAAAAGGGAAGAACGAGGAAGAAAAAATAAATTAGTGCAAGATAAATGACGAAAAGAACACCAAACTGCTGCATCTACTTCAATTGCACTACATTTACCACTTTGAGAAGATTTAGACGAAGTATGTTCCAGCTCAGATGAAAGCAGCTATACGAAATTGTTGTCTCATTTTTCAAAAGTTTGCGCGTTTCGTGTCATAATTATTATAATACAAATGAGACAAGTGAATGACTTTAAAAAATTCGCTGTTAAATATGTATGGACTATTTTTATTAACCTGTAACTTGTATGCTGTGATCAGGAGGTCCCCAACGAACTTTGTTTCCTATGTAAACCATATTTTGTCCTCAGTATGACACTGCGGCTCTCAGTACCTTTCATACGGTAAGCCTTGTGTTGTGGGTGGTGAGATTATGTAACAGCAAGTTAAAATACTTCTTTAGTAATACTTTTTCCCCTCAGCGGGATCAAAGTGACCCCACTATACTGAAAACGTAAGTACATTATCTCGCATGGGGATATTTTTCTGTGCCCACACGCCAGTGACCTAAGGTCTAGGGGCCTCACTTATGTGGGAACAATAGAAAAGAAAAAGAAAAAAAATTAAAGTAGTTTTGCCGTCTGAAGTCAGGAAACCGTTTCTTCACCATTTGGGTTTGGGGACAATTTGATATTGGTCTCCTATGTCCCAAAACCAAGATAGATAGTGCTTCTAGTGCCTTCTATGCACTTCAGTACTTCAGTGAACGAGGAAACAAAGAAGCCTCAGATAAATGAATATCACAATACCACAAAAGGAGGAATAGATACACTCGATCAGAAATACGCTGTGTATTCGACCAACAGGAGCTGCAGAAGGTGGCCTCTTGCAGTTTTCTACACAATTTGAACATTTCGATCTAAATGATTTGCAATACATTTGTCATTAGCAGAAAATCATTAGAAATCACGTTTTGAGTTCACCAAATCCCTACCGTGGCAACTAATTGAACTACAACTCCCGAAAAAGATGAGCTTTCCACGCCTCTTAGAAGAGATAAGACAAAACATTGCCAGGATGCTCAAATGCGAAATTTCTAAACATTAGGAGTTATAGCTAAACGGGTTAGATGTGCAAAGTGCTCTAGAACGAAAGATAGGGGAAAAAGTATGTTGTATAAATTACAGGACACCAATATGTAGTGAAATCACAATTAGCATTTCAGAAGATAGTTTGTAAATACCTACTGCAGTTTTGTCCGGTTATTATTATATGTATTTAATATTAATAACTTTTATTAGATACTGTTATTTTTGAATTTATATTTAAAACTTTGTTCCCAGAGTAAACCAGTAATGACTTTATGCCGATTTTTGAAAAGTACATATATGACAAAAAGGATTCTTATGCATGCAAAAGCTTACATTGTAATTGTTGCCTGATTAATTTCTAAAAATATTAAATTTATAATTCATTGCGATTTATCATCCTCATCCTTTATACCTTTGAAAAAAGGAATGGGGTCCACTTGATCCCACCATACCAGTTGTGTTATAAAAGATACACCATACTGGTTACGGGTTAAAATAAATGTATACTTTAGTTCAGCAACTGTTGAGGGTTTTTTTCGCACATATCATAAATTGTTCAATGTGAGCACCTTTCGTCACATGACAAATGTCAATTTAATATTCAAATTGCTTTCAAACACGGATCTGTTCACTATCCTCAGGTTAGTTTAATATCTTGCCTTGAAAAAGTCGCAGGGAATGAGATCCGGTGAATGAATTGAACACTTCATCATATTGTTGATCGCAAGAACCCGCAAGGCTGACTTTGTGCCAAATGATATTGGTGCTTAAAGCAAGGCGACCTCGTCAATGAATATCATGTTCTTAACAAAGTTATAACCTTCAAAACGCTGTTGCATTTCCTCTCAGAAGACCTGGTGAGAGAAATCATCCGGTGTCAACTTGGATAACCATTGCATGCAATATGAACGCATTTGTAAGCCTGGCGGTATTCTGAGGAATTCAGTAGACATCCTCTGCGTTTGAATTGTGTTGATAAGCTTCCCTAATGTCCTCGTAGAGCAAAGGCCAGCCCATAGATTTTCTCTTACATGGACACAAATTTATCTTGAATTGTTCATACTAGTATCGAATGTACAGTTCTTGTAAAATCTGTTGCGAAACCCACAGCGAATCTTCCTACCGACTTGGTTGTGAGAGACTTCAGACAGATATGCCTTCTCTCCTATGACAGCCATTTTTCTACGGTACCGCATTGTGAACGGCAGTAGAATAGATTACGACAACATACAATTCAAAACTTGATAAATGCTGTTCACTGTCAACTTAGGTTTGATTTTATTCCGTGGGCCATACAATGGTCTAAAAATTTCCTAAAATCTTTCAAAGCATTTACCTTACCACATGATTATTTTAAAGCAAGTCATTTAATTAACCTATTAGAAACGTACAAAACATTTACAAAATAAAGTTATCAATACTGATTCAGAAATAAAGCATAGAACTACTTGTCAACTTATAACAAACGCCTAAAACGGGCCAAATACGATCCAAGCTTACTCACCATTGTTTGCTCCTGCCTTGAAGGATAGGAAGAAGGGGAAAGTGACCTGTTTCCGTTTTACTCACTAATCGCTAGCCACTACATTTGATTTTGTTGCACATGTACATTGTGCAGTTCTATTCTGATTATTCCACTGCAAAATAACATTTTCTAACATCAGAAATAAGTCCATCCAGACCGTTAAACATGTTTGAATTTTTAGAAATTGGCAAATAAAATCAGGTACACATTAATTTTTGTTCTAAGTAATGTTTAAAGCCCGTTTTTACTGACTGAGCCATCACAGCTGGTGGACACTGAAGAAACATGAGATGGAATGATAAACTTTGGAAATAATTCTTTTCTAAGGAAGGAATTGTTCCACGCCTAAGTTTATGGCATCTCTGCGGTTAATAATAATAATAATAATAATAATAATAATAATAATAATAATAATAATAATAACAATAATATGTAACACTACACCCCGGTACCTTGTTTCCTACACAGGAACTATATTCCATAACTTTTATTCTTTATTTGAAAAATTCCATATTTACATTTGTTACATTATTGTTCAGATTTATCTAAAACTAAAAACTAACTAAAAATAAAAAACGATTATAATAATAATAATAAAACAGATAAAATAGACAGAGGGAGAACAAAAGAAAAAGTACTGTAAGAATATCTACTTTAACACACACAATAAAACATATATATATATATATATATATATATATAAACTAAATTATAAATCCCTATACATGCTGGAAGCCAGCACTGACCTACAACTGGTAAACAGCTGTCGAGACAATAATACGAAGTATAAATTAACCCTATTATTTAGTACTAAATTAACAAAAACTGTTCCACCGGTTTCCCACGAAAATGTGTATCAATATCCTATACAGTTATAAGTTACCTTGGAATTTCTTTCTTCTGTATCGCAAATAAGTTATGTAACTTTAATCCAGTTCTTGTTATGAGGACCGAGCGAAACCTAGAAAAAACCTTAGTCAAGAAGGAAATCGAACCCCAGACCTCCCGCTCACGAGTCCGTGCCTTAACGAACTCTGCCACCCATGGCGGTGTCCAATACATTACGAAAGAATCCTCAGATAAATGGAACAAACTTGAAACTTCATTTGAGTTTAATAAGATTTGTTTATTAAAGACCCCTACAGTTCACTTTAAATATTAGAGGACTTTCAAATATTAATATATATATATTAATATTTGATATTCATGATTTTTTTACAATTCCAAGCTACAAGCTACAAAGAAAAAATGGCTACAAAGAAATTAACTTCTCTAGATTGTATACAGGCGATTTTCCATGTCGTGACAGTGTTCAGTTATATAAGCAGTAGCACATGTAAAAGCATATACTTTGTCTTGGAATCCAATCATTTTAGCGTTTAACAAGCTGCTAGAGTTCTTCGGATACCTGATGGAATGCGCACGGCTTTTATCGTGACATGTTAACTGCTTCTAAGCACTTTTAGTCCTGTTATTGCAAATTGGACAATAATGGAAAAGTCTCGCTTCTCGTAGATTCATAACGCTCACTAGAGAATCTTATTTCGTCATTGTCAGGTGATTTAAAGAAACCACGGCTCTGTATAATTCATGTTTTATTCACCATAATTGAGTTCAGAAGTCACGTTGAGAGGGGCGGAAAAAGGAGGTGGCAGCGACGAGTCATTATTGGCAACAACTTTTATATTAGATTATTTTGAATACATGTCACAGGTATACCAATTTGCTTCTTAACACGAGTGTGGCACCCAGAACAAGATAATGATACTGTTGAGATGTACGGTTAGTGCAACACTAGACTAAGGCACAGAGATCTCTGGCCAAGGAAAGTCCATTAACTTTTTCTGCAGGTGTGTGCACAATTAAGTGTAACAGCGTTTAAAGTCCTTGTTTTCTTTTTACTGTCGATGCGTTTACTGCCAGTGTCTCAATCTCACGCTGGAATAGATTCTATCTTTCCATGCAAAGGACTCGTGCTTCCCCATTTTAAATGAATATTCAGTTTATTGATGATTCTCTTAGTAAGTGAGTACCAGGTTCGTAAGGAAAATAATCCACTGCCATATTATCTCTTATAGACTGATATGTTAAAACTTCAATCATGTGAAGTTTGATTTTGTTGCTGAACGGCATGAGGCCGTGCATTGTCTAGCGTCAGTTTTTGGCGAGATTATTAGTTTCCGAGACACTATTAATAGCTTCTGTGGAGACTATGTAGCAAGTATATTGCGCTTGTCTTTGAACGAAACAACATACAGGAATGAATGAAAAGAAAAGGTTCTATTTGCGGCGCTTGGATGTATATCTCGGTAGGGGAAAACACATAAGCAAGTAACCTAATGATTTAAACTTTTCAATGGCATCATTCTTTCCCTTGTCCTTTGCTCCTGTGGGTTTTTGCGTTGCTTTTTTTAACTATTCGAGGACGTTTGTGGTTTATTATGATAAACCAAATACAAATTAATGCTATACAGTCCATATGTCCCAAGTGATCGAGTGACACTTAAAATTCCGTAATAGTTGAGTTCATTAGCATTTTTTACTATTACAACTACTGTGAATCATAATTTTAATGGGTCTAAAAAAAGATTGACATGCAGGAAATGCAACTACCGTTTGAAAATTTAAATACTATCTCTTTTGTTCAATTTTAAAATAAAAAATACAGAATACATTTTTTGTAGTAAAGTCCTCCCCTCAGGAATATTCCGCCACTGATCACTTCTGGTTATAAAATCCGCCACTGATTACTTTTAACCTGTAACTAGTATACCATGAAGTCATCACTGCCTACACAGCATAATTTCAAATAACGTACCTGTAAGAAAAAGCTAACGTCAAGTCATCACCGCCTTCGCAACACAATTTCAAACAACCTACCTGTAAGAAATAGCTAAAATCGTCCCCCTAACAAGCGTACCAACATTCAAAGACAAGAATCATTTTATTAAATAAATTTTTGTAGTAAAGGCCCCTCCTCAGGCAATGATCCGCCACTGATCACTTTTTACCTAGTAACTAGTATACCATGAAGTCATTACTGCATTCACATCATTATTTCAAACAACCTACCTGTAAGAAACAGCTAAAATCTTCGCCCTAACAAGCATACCAACATTCAAAGACGAGAATTTATTTTATTAAGCAAATATTTGTAGTAAAGGCCTCTCCTCAGACAATGATCCGCCACTGATCACTTCTGGCTACAAATATTTTTATATGCGATCTGATAAGGTTGAAAAAGAAATGAACAAATTGTTAAAGAAAATTAACAGCGCGACAATCAACCAAGATAACTGGTATGATATTACAACTGATATTTTTTTTTAAAGTTATTTCCTTTATATACACCCATTTTCAAATGGAAATTGGCGTACACAAGACTTCTAACATCAGTCATTTTACCTAAATATAGTTTAATACCTGTATCGCTATTCACTGCTAGCAAAATTATATATTTGGAGTGTTTAGTTGAAGTGTCTAAAGTGAAAATTAGAAACTTTAAAGTTCTCTAATTATTGAGAGCACAAGCCGTACTTTAGGTGGTTTCATTCAAACTTTGGGCATAGCTATATGTTTTATTGTATCTAAAAGGTCGATCCTGGCCATCTAGTGGTAACTTCACTTGTCCCGTAAATGGCTGGTTTCATTCCCGAATAGAGGCGATGGATTTTTAAAAATCTGAAGTATGGGCTTCTTTCGGAAGGGAAGTAAATCCATGGGCCCCGGGCCGTAGGTTTACGGCACGGAAAAGCACCTCAAACCTGAAAGAAGAGACCTGAGCAAAATTTATCGGCCGTTTCAAGCCCTAAATTGTTTGGGACGTGACGACCAGTGATGTTAAAGAGCGTTCCATAAATAAACCAAATAAAGGAGTATTGTAAATAATATTTGAAAAAACTGTATAGTTCTGTATAAAAATAAATACAACTTAAAAAAAACTTGTACTACTATTTTACTGCTCACACAATTGTTTCAGTGCAAAGATTGTGCACACAGTTCTTTAATGTTTGGTTTTAATTAACTTAATTTAATTTTAGTCTTAAATCGGGATCAACATTCAACTTATTTCTGTACTTCTTTTTAATAAATTAGAGAAGAAAACCCACATTCTCAAAGGTAAATAATTACAAACACACACACAATTATTAAGCTTTTTCTAAGAGCATTGAATTCTTTCTTGCCAGCCAGAAGTCTGTTAATCCAACTTCTTGATCATTTGTCTAGACTTTCGTCACATGATAGCTCGATCAATTCGTCTTTCTCGGAAGGAATTAGGTAAGGTTTCCGGTAAGGTGTCGGTAATATAAAACGGGTACCTAATCCAAAATTGTGAATCCAGGTTTTCAGGGAAGTAAATATTGAAATCTGAAATGAGACTCCCAAGGTGCTTCTTAATATTCCCTGCCAGTTCACAATGAAGAGCAATTTCATTTACACTTAAGAAAGTATCCAACAATAGAAAGGAAAATGTGTTTCTAATTTTGATTTATGTTATCAAAATGCTTAATTTTTTCTTAAGAACTGCGACACCACTGCTTTCTTAGCTGTAAATGCATTTGATAGTTAAAAAAAATGTATTCCAGTGTTGTCTGATCAAATAATATGTTTGAATTGCGCTCTGTCATTGTTGTAGCATTAAAATTGAACTTCCGTATTATTTTTATACAGCATTACACAAATTTTTATGATAATGTAAAATCTATTGTTTCCGCTTAGTTATAATAGACTTGTTAGATATTTTTTGTCTGTAAAACAAATGTTAATTTATCTATTTGCTAAAATGTTTACGTATCAGCGGAAAGTGGCTCAGGTAGCCAGTGGTACTAGTACCATAGGTTGAGAATCTCGGGTCTAAAGAATTATAATGTAATCACAAAACTTATGTATTCACCCATATTACGCAATGAAACAGTGTAAATCTCTGCCTTCATTTTCTACACATTTCTAGCATCTGCTTATGAAGTTATCTATTAACTTTCTTAATTCTATTTGAGAAATTATATTAATCTCTAAACGGGCTTTATCCTTTAGTTCGTCTAAAATCTGTGGATACTACTAATTCATTAAGACTTTATACTCGACCACCTAGATATTTATTTTCAAAAATCTTCTGACAGCACTGGTTGATTTGTAAAGCATACGAATCATTAAAACAGTTTTCAAAACAATCGGTAAAATGAATAATTGGACATAGTATTTGCCATATAGTATTCTTAGCAACTTTAAGATCAGACAAATGCTGTTTATTTCACTGTTCAAAGGACACGAATGGCGTGTGAGTCTCAAGGCCAACTAAACAGTTCGGCAAATCCCGCTCGCGCGCCCCGACTGGTGAACGGCCGGTCTTGAGCTCAGTGGTAACTAGGTAAATCCGGCGTGCTTGAGCAGTATTTGGCAGCTTCTAAGGGTTGCCTTGATAACCTTCATATGTTTTAATGATGCAGTCTACGAGATACTTTCGTGCTTTCGGTTCAAATTATCAAGTTTTCCTGCTTTATAGTGACAATTTTTGCTGTCTTATAACAGCTGCCATTTTGAATAGTAATATAAATGATAATCACTTCTTCTTCGAAGCTTATAAAATAAACAAAATGTGAATGTGTGTTCATGATGTGTATTTTTAATATAAGTACAATGAGAACCAAGTAATGTTCTAGAGTTTATTGTTTAGTCCATATCCATTTCTCTGTTTGTTAGTGTGTGATTGAATTTGCTTATAAATGTTAAGGCTACATGTTCAATCTTTACGATCCATGTAGATTTTTTAAATGAGCTATATCGAAACACATTTACTCGTGTAAATTATACTTTTCATTTTATTTTCTACTTGAAATGCAATTTTTTCTAAGTTTCTTCACATCCTTTTGCTATATTTTTTTTTACCAATTAAATTGTCCCTCATTACATTTGGTAACATAACAAGACACTGAGTAATGATTGGATTTTTGAGACGTAAATATTTCTCAATGTATAAAGTGCTATCGTCGCTAAATCTGTGTCTTACATACAACAACTGAACAAAATGTATTTATTTCGTATATTTGAATAGATAAAACAAAGGAATTGTGAGTTTCGTCTGCATTTCAAGCAATATTGAAACTGGTTCAAAATATTGGAACATTCGTTGCAAATTATGTGCAAAAGTGAAGCAGTTTGATAAGGGACTTTTGCCCCAGTATATATTTAAAATTTTTTAACACTTCTAGTGGTAGCGTTTATGTTTCTGTCGAAGAGTTTCACGCTTGGATCAGTTTACTAACTGAGGTTTTTTCAGGGGTTTTCTATCAGATTTTAAGATGAATGCAAGGGGAAACTGAACCACAAAGTTCCCTGAGCTCATTCGGCCGAATTACATGAGTGGTTTGATAAGTAGCGTAGTTCGCAAACGATAGCAACAGCAACATTTGCTGTGCTCATAAAGTTTGCTTTCTGTGTATTAATATGCTATGGGAACAAGTAATTCTGGTGTTAATCCGTTATTTGGCTGTTGTTTGAACATAAAGTTTGAAGCAAAAGTAAAAAATGGATAAGACTGAAATTCGTGTGTATTCATTCTTTTTTCGGAAAGGAAAATAACATAGGACATTTGATGAAGAGGATTTTGCCTTCATTTGGGTTAAGCTCTTTGGCTCTTTGGCTCTTTCTTTCGATTTTGGGTATTTATTCATGGGAAAGCTATACCTGGACTCCTTAGTATTAAAGGGATTACTTCTTTTTTTTTTTTTTTGATTGATTTATTTAAGGACGCTCTTTAACAGCTCAGGTCATCAGCGTCCCATTCAACTCAGGGCGTGAAACGGCCGACAAATTTTGCTCAGAGGCCTCTCTTTCAGGCTTGAGGTTCTTTATCGTGCCGTAAATGTACGACACGGGACCCACGGCTTTACTTCCCTTCCGAAGGAAGCCATACTTACGATTTTTACGCCCGAAAAAATCCATCGGTCCTGGCCGGGTTCGAACCCGCGTTTTGGGTATAGGAGGCAAGTATGGTAACCACTACACCACCAGGATTACTTCAAGCATGGCAGAAAACATCCAAGGCGCACCACACCCTGGAGTTCCAAAATCAGCCGTGAGGTTTGCTTTCTTGTAGTAATATACTATGGGCACAAGTAATTCTGGCGTTAATTCGTTATTTAACTGCTGTTTAAACATAAGCATTTGAAATGAAAATGAAAAATGGATAAGATTGAAATTCGTGGTGTCAATTCTTTTTTCTGGAAGGGAAAATAGCCTAGGAAATTTAATGAAGGGGATTTGGCCTTCATTGGGTTAAGCATGCCCTTTCTATGAAACCGTTCGATTTTGGGCACTTATTCATGGGAAAGCTATAACTGGACTTCTTAGTATTAAAGGGATTAATTCAAACGTGGCAGAAGATACATCCAAGACGCACCACATCCTGGAGTTCCAAAATCAGCTGTGAGATCACATTTCATCTATAAAGTTCATGATATTAGTTTGCCTGACAGAGAGTGATAGATTAGCAGCGGCAATGGGTAGCTCAACTGAGCGAGTTCATTTTATTTTCGCAAGACGAAAGTGATAAATCAGCCAACTATTTAGAAATGTTTAAGAAAATTCCAATTGGTTTTTAAGGCGTTTGGTGACTGTGGACGAAACTGGATTCATTTCTATGTACCGGAAACAGCAGTCTAAACACTAAAACGCACGAAGCTAATAGGAGGCGAAATACATTTCACTCATTGTAACGGTGAGGACTTCAGCTTTTTTTTGGAATACAAAGGGAATTAATGGGTTGACTACTTGTAGAAAGGAAAAACCTTTACTGAAGATTGCTATGCATACTTTTGGAGAGACTGAAGGCAGCGATTGCAGAAACACGTCAGTTAATGGATAAGTTGACCGAATTACAATTTGAAATGCTTCGGCATCCACTCTGTTCATCTGATCTCGCTTCCTGAAATCACCATCTGTTCCCGAATCTCAATACTCTCTTGCCTGGACACAAATTTAAGTAAATGAAAAAATCATACAGGAGATAGATGAGTATTTTGAAGTTGTCGAAGAAATCCACTTCCACGAGATAATCACGAAGTTGGAGCAAGTGCGTTGAACTTAGGGGAATATGTCGAAATTAAAGTGCACTACAAGACTGAAATTGTTTTCTTTAATATCAAACCACCCTCGCATCATTTATCATTCCCCGGCAATTATTCTAGGGATAACGCAACCGAGCCTTCCAAAGCATCTCAACCTCAGAAGTGGCTTACATTTTCGTCAGCTTAGGGAGCATGTTAGAAGTCCGAATGACTTGCCCTTGCAAGTAGAAGTTACCCATTTCCGAGCGGCAGCGGAGAAATCCGACTTCCTCAGTCTCGAACTGCAGTGGCAACCAGCAGAAGCCTTGGTTTCGTATGGAAGCGCTGTTATTATGAAGTAATATAAATCTTTATATACTGCTATTTTTTATTAAATTCGAACTGAACTAACGGGAAGAATAGCATTCATTCGATTAAGAATAGTGCAGAAAAATTATGAAAATTAAAAAAAGTAATGAGTTAGAAATTATTAAAATCATATTACTTTTTTATGTTCTGTAATTTTTTGTTAAAGTTAAACTAACATAACGTAATCTAAAGTATGAATTATTTTTTATATTCTGTTATTGTTTGTTAATCTTTAACTAAACTAACATAAGCTAACGTATGAAAAAGTTGCATTTATTGGATTAAGAATAGTGTAGAAAAAGTGTTATTATGGAGTAATTTTAAGTTAAAAAAAAAACTAGTAAATTTTATTGTGAGAGGAAAAAAGATTTCAAGTAAGAAAAAAATTACCCATTAGGATTCAAACCCAAGACTTTCACATCAGTAGCTCGCTGAGCTACCATGGATTTACGCTTGAAATGAAAGTTATTTCCGTTAAGTAATAGCCGACTAAAATCGTAACCAGTCGGCAGTCTTCGCTACCGTTCGGGACTGCCCCAGAATACCTTCTTTGCGTACGGATAAGTTCGGAATGGATAGTGGTCAGCGATGGTATTGGGGGAAAATATTGAAAGTCACAATGTTACCCAAGTTACCGCTAGGGAGCGATCAGCATGCGTTTCACAGATAGATAGGTTATCAATGTTTTTGTTTTTCTACGAAATGCTCCACATGGCCGTAAAGTAACGCACAAAGTGTAGAGATAGAGGGGAACTGTGCATTTTGCTTCTAAAAAGATTTAATCACAAATCAAAACATTTAATATATATAACTATCAAAACAACTTCAGTTTCCAGTAGTCGAAATTCAGAAAACATCCGGATTTGATTTCATTTTGTATCCCTGCAAGAAAACAAATAAAAATAGTTAAGGAAGGTAAGTCCTGACATTTCAGAACAATTAACAATTTTTTTTATTACAGTATAAAGTTTTTCATGAACAACATTAATATTCGCATTTTATTGTACTCCTTTTCGTGAGGCCTAAAATCTTTAGTAAAAGTACACAGATATACAACCTATTCTATATTTGAAGCATTTAATGCTTCATGGTGAGAGATCCAGACTGTACAGAGGATGGCCAAAAATCGTACGACGGAAATGTTGTAGGATTTATCAACGTTGTCACAGCAAAATATCTCTTCAGGATAAGTTCCTGTCATCAGCTTCTGGCAGTTTTGAGGGTGGTTTAGTAGATAAATAACGGGTGTATGTATTTTGAAATAGCCTGTGTAAGTTAATGCTAGAACAGCTAGAAACTTTTCTTCTTGTGCTCCCACTTCAGATGAAGGATGAAAATTTTCCATTTTTATCTTTCTGTTCTTTACCCCATTGATGATCCCTGTATTGATTGCTGCAATGCCCAGGATATTGTAGAAAACTTACATTGGCCATCTTCTACATGCTACTTTAGTTGTTATTAGTCATCTGTTCAATGACATCTACCCCAAATTTGATTATTGTAGAAGATTATAGTTTAAGGTTTCTTCTTATCTGCTTTGCTCTCTGCCACACGAGAATGCAGTTTACTGAGGAATAGAATATTCTTATTTTTCTTTTCTTCGTAAACATCAAGGTACAATCTCCGCTATTAGTCGATCGCAACAGGTGGTGGAGCGGAGTGGTGTATACGCCTTTTTGTCCCTCATTAGGAATTTCACGATTAATTTTGTTCATTGTTCCCACCAGTGTTTTCTTCTGTTGGGACTTCTTGGTAAATTGAAGACATGTGAAAAGTCTGTGGTTAGTTTCTTCCTCGATTTAGCAACGGCTTCATCAGATGTTGAATGACATATTTCCCTACAGTTTGATTCTCTGGACGTGTTTGTTCTTTATCTATGTATGGCACTTATATATATATATAGGGTGCCAAAATATACACACTTTCACAGTAGATATCTATTTAATATATTTCAAAGTTGGACCGAAAAACAACAGTAAATTATCGTATGATGTTCTGTAAACAGATGTGACTCACATTACGTTATGCTAGCGTTGATACAACAAAATTGAGCCAAGATTATTGTTTGAACAGCGGAAAGCAATTTTGAAATGGTATTGGAAAAGCGAGAATGTGGTTGAAGTTCAAAGTCAATGGATACGTGTGTATAGAACAGAACCGCCAATGCGAGTAACAATTGCACGCATTCGAGACAAATTTGAGACTCATGGTACCGTATGCGATGTTCACAAGGGCAGATCTGGGAGACCTCGCACAGCAACAAGCTCCGCACGCTGGATCCAAGGCACTATCCTAGGCACTGGATAGGACGAAGAGGTCCGATTGAGTTTCCACCGCGTTCTCCAGATCTAATTCCGTTGGACTTCTACCTATGGGGACTTCTTAAGGATGTCGTATACCACAGAAAATCAGTTACACTGGCAGCACTTCGAGAAGAAATTGAAACGGCAGGTGCTGAATCCCTGAGAACACTTTCGCAAACGTTTCTCAATCAGTAGTTCAACGTACTCAGAAGTGTATCGATGCCGATGGTGAGCATTTTGAGCAACTGTTGTAACTGTCAAAGTCTAAGATGATTGGTGTTCATCATTTTCTGTTTGTGTGAATTCGGTTTTGATATGTTAACACAGTTTTTTCTTTGCTTGAAGTGTGTACACATTTTTTGGCACCCTCTGATTATGAAATTCGAATTCAAAATCGTTGACTAAGGGATTCCGAAAATGACGCGTAAGCCTCGGGCTTTTCTTTAAAGGCTCTAATACATTTTTTTCCCTTGATCGTTCAATTTTACCTACTTCACACTTGATTCTCTATATTTGAACGTATTTAAGACATATATTATCACTGAATAATTAAAAGAGCTAATGAACCACTGGCCAGTCCCCCGGACGATTAAAAGTCCTTCAGTAATGTAATTTCCCTGCAATAAAATCTTTTACCTTTTAATACTCGAAAATGGGGCCACGAGCACGACCATCATAAAGGGTTTCAAAACGTTTTATGACGATGTTGTGAGTACTGCCACAGAGGAAGTTCCTATTTCAGTTCCTATATGGAGTTACAGCTTATGGCACAAACATATATAATATTTATATTACTAATTTAAATGCCAATGCATGAGGATTGGGCTTGCATAAAATACGCGATAATTATATTTTATTGGGGGTGGATAGGAGGAACGGTTTCAACTGATGATTTGTTTTTCATCACATCCAAAAAGTTGCTCGACTTATTTACAATCTCATGATGTCGAGATAACTTTATACGCTCGTACACTGACTCGTGGAAATGTTATATACCTTGAATACCACAATGCATTTTCGGTTCAAATATCACGCAATGTCATACAAAGTACCTTTCTACTTAGCGGAGTGTGCCCATCAAATTAATAATCACTAATCAGTAAACCATTGATAGATTTCCTACTGCTACGTTTGGTTTGAAGTAGGCCCATAAGTTTCCGGCTTAACCATTTTCTAGGTATAATAAAGACAATAACTATATTTCACTTTTCAATATAGTTACCCTTTATTGCAATATATTTCTCACGTCTTTGAATTAACATTTCAATCCCCCCAAATTAGTCAGAAGTCTTGTCTGCAAAACGGAATAAACAACATCCATCGTCACACTTAAATTTCCTTCCTCGAAGATCCTTCTTGAATTATGAGAAGAGGAAATAGTCACTGGGAGCTAGATCTGGGCTGTAGGGCGGATTGTCGATCTCCCTGAAGCCACATTTCTTCACAGCTTCCTTTGCAACAAGAGCTATGTACACAGGCGCGTAGTCGTGAAGCATGCGCACCCACTACTCAGCTTTTCTAGCCTTTTCTCTTCAATGGAAGCACGTAGTATGTGCAGTAGACCAGCATAATACTCCCCATTTACTGTAGTGTCCCTCTCCTTGAAGTAACTGTAAAATTCTAAGACGATTAGTGCTCATTATTTTCTGTTTGTGTAAATTCAGTTTTGTTATGTTAACACATTTGTTTCTTTGTTTGAAGTGTGTATACATTTTTGGCACCCTCTGTATACTCCAAAAATTGTAACATGTTTCACTAGTGGTTTACAAGACGTGTCTCAAATAATTATGGGCAACGATTTGGGCTTCTGGCAAAACCAGGCAATGGTGTGTTTTCCCATAGATGTCGTTTATCGACATCCTTGGTCAGCAATTCAGTAAGGTCACCAACACACGCCATCGTTGCTAAATAGTCTCCACCTCTTCCATGATATACTAACTTCGTAGTGAATAGTGTAGAGGAAGATCAAAGATAATGAATCTGGGCAATTTTCAAGAAGCAATGCTTTAACTACTACAGCGTTTTACAAAATAGAATGGAATTACAGTTTGGACTTTAAATAATAAATGTATATTTTTATTAATGCTTTCAGTATAGAGGAGTGTTATTTCTCTCTAACTTGGACGCTAACCCTGTAGTCAGTAAAGAGTACTATGTTACGTGAGTACTTTTGGTTAATATGTGTAATGCGTCACAGTTCATATTCAGGCCCCTGCAGTTTATCGTCTTTATTTATACTTAAGTCAAATATTTATTTCCGCTGTTTAAAGAAGAAAAGTATATAAGACAAAAGCCTTATACCAGTGTTGCGCGTGAAACACTTACTTCTCTCCATTTTGTCTCAGCATTTGGCATTTGTCACGGGTATCTCTCGTGATGCTCCGTTGCCTAACAATAGTAGTCGCTCAGTTGTTTTGCATGGAGCTACAACACACAAGCTCCCTTCTTGTTTTGCCGAAACTAACCGTGACTAAAGATGTTTAGAACATTGCATGGGAAAGCGATTGTTTTCTTCCTTTCCAGCATCTTCTTTCCTCCCGCCTCTCTTCATGACTTGATGTCTTTTGAGCCTGCCTTTCGGGTTTCGAGTAGC